>CM040930.1:1931905-1986905 GCA_023029165.1 Gobiocypris rarus | reverse complement strand
TGGTCAGACTTACTTTAGGGCTCAAACACCTGGTCAGACTTACTTTGGTGCTCATACACCTCATCAGACTTACTTTGGGGCTCACACACCTGGTCAGACTTACTTTGGGGCTCACACACCTGGTCAGACTTACTTTGGGGCTCACACACCTGGTCAGACTTACTTTAGGGCTCACACACCTGGTCAGACTTACTTTGGGGCTCACACACTGGTCAGACTTACTTTGGGGCTCACACACCTGGTCAGACTTACTTTAGGGCTCACACACCTGGTCAGACTTACTTTGGGGCTCACACACCTGGTCAGACTTACTTTGGGGCTCACACACCTGGTCAGACTTACTTTGGGGCTCACACACCTGGTCAGACTAGTTCACACACCTGGTCAGACTTACTTTAGGGCTCACACACCTGGTCAGACTTACTTTGGGGCTCACACACCTGGTCAGACTTACTTTGGGGCTCACACACCTGGTCAGACTTACTTTGGGGCTCACACACCTGGTCAGACTTACTTTGGGTTCCTCGATGGTCTGCACACTATTTTTGTGTCAGCACGGATGGTGTGCGTACAACAGCGCATGTGCAAATAACTTGAGGCTCATGCATTAAAGAGGACATTTCATGAAAATCTGACTTTTTCCATGTTTAAGTGCTATAATCGGGTCCCAGGTGCAGGTACCAACCCAGAAAACGTGAAAAAGGACAACCAGTAACTGTGTTTTGGTAAGCCTTTTTCTTCAATCATGTGAAAAAATGAGCCGCTCAGATTCCTCTGCCCTTCCTACAGGGATCTATTATAATATTACCCGCCGTTTCCACCCACGGCGCTGACGAACTGTTAATGGTTTCTGCCCTCAGTTGAACACGGTCCGCTATTTTCTCTGCGCTCAAGCAGCTGTAGCGATAACAATCTTTTAAGCAAGGCATGAGCATCGCCTGAACGAGGGACAATTCAAGGCAGGTTTTTCTAAAAAGGTAAAGCTCAAGGATGGATCAGTAGCAACTGTTTGGGATCTAGCTTATGTACTGGCCCCGGCAGTCATGAAAGGGAGAGTGCACACTTTATAAGTTTATCTGAGTTGTTTTTTATGGATATAAAGTTGACCAGTTTATTAAGCACCCCCACTCCCAGAAAAAGCGTAAGGTCTGTATATATTCGCTTATTGTTTTTGTGTAATTCGCTGTGTATGCCGATGATTATGCGAGAGAGAGAGTGTTTATGGATAAGACTTTAATGCACACTTATTGTACTGTGTTTTATTCAGCTCTAAGGGAGTTTCTGGACTAAAATGAACACTTCATCTTTTGTGTGATGAACAATAAACTTCATAAAACTCATCAGTAAAGTTTCGTCCATCATTCAGACGGGGTCCGCTACAACAGGCCTGTACTAATAGTGGATAAAAGCAAGATGGCAACATAAGTTAAAACCGTAATTAAACTAACCCTGTATTGTCTCCATACAGCGGATATTCTCTCGCTCTGTTGGCATTAATGACCGACTCCGGGTCGAACTGAACACTGTTAGTTTCTGACATCTTCAGTTGTTGTTGCACGAGCTCTTGAAGCTCCGCCCTCTTCCTGAAAGGGGGCGGGGAACAGCAGCTCATTTGCATTCAAAGGGACACACACAAAAATGGTGTGTTTTTGCTCACCCGAAAAAAGGCAATTTTAACATGCTATAAAAATGATCTGTGGTGTATTTTGAACTAAACCTTCACCTGGAGACACCAGAGACTTATTTTACATCAGGCCCGGATTGGCTAATCGGGAGCACCGGGAGAATTCCCTGTGGGCCGGTATGTTTTTTTGGCCGCGAGGGCCGTTGTTGTCATGGCACTGGGTTGAATTATGGATGCTCCCTAGATGGTCCCTAGGTTTCCTGCACTCACAGCAGCCCCACTTTTTTATTTACTATTTTACCGCAGTCCAGTTCTATTGCCAAGGTTTGCATAGAAGGTTGTTGTAGGCCCTACTCACGTTTCATAATCAACATATGAAATTTAAAAAATAATAATATTATAGACTAATAGTTCAACATAGCCTAACTACGAAACAATAGCCTATAGGCTACATTTTTTCTATAATCCTCTGTCAGCGCGATGCGTTCTGATGGATATTTTCCTTTAGCGGAAACATCTCCCAGTACTCCGTCATTTTTATCCATATAGATAAGTGCAAGACATAATTATAAACTACAAACTATCTACTTTTATTTGTGTGGGCCTAGACTCATAATAACACGGGAACAGATTATTTTGCATGCTGCACTCCGTCCAAACGTCGTCTTCATTTCAAAAATGTATTTTGTTTTTTAAACGCAAAGTTTTTCATTTAAAAGCATTTCTAAATTCAGTTTATATTTTCAACAAACAAAATTTCAAGCCAAAATAACGAAATAGTAAAAAAAAATTTTTTTTAAAATTTAAAAACTTACCACCATGCAAATTCAAACATTTCGCTTTTTTAATTTTAATTAATGCTTGAATAACAGGCCTATGTCTCCTTCCATTAAATAATGGCTATTGCGGTGGCTGGGATACACATAAACCTACCAGGTCCGTGTATCATCTGATCATTTAATTTCTTACTTGAAATGGAATAACTAGAAAAGAGAAGACGGCTTGTTTATTCGCTTTTTCTTTAGATTATTGCACGGAAAATGAGATTTCGCCAGATTTCTCGTTTTTCGATGGTGGTTTACAAATCGGTTTATGGCCTCGATATTTCATTTGCACATGATTTGATAGTTTGTTTTCCAGTTTGAAATGAAATGAGCAGAAACGAAAAACGTCCCCTTTATTCGTTTTTTCAAAAGCTAAAAACGAGATTTCGCTTGATTTTTCATTTTTGGTTCAGGGGGAAAAAAACGGATTAATGACTTCAATATTTGTTTTTCACATGTGGGCGGTCATGAGACGCCCCTTTCCGCCGATTGGTCAAGCTAATCTGAGCGTGTGACGTCATCTGTCATTCCCCGGGCCAGCGCCTGTTCAGGCTACCGCTTCTTCAACTGTAGCCTACATGGCAGGTCCTAGATCGGGATTTCTTCTGTGCAACTTAATGCGTTTCACAAAACAAAATCATATCAGAAATATTAAATATTAATCTGCACCCAGCCTGTTTTATTTAGATGTGTGGAGTTAAACCTGTGTGGTGAAGCTGCTAGACAATGAAGAGCAGGTGCCAGTCGGCCTAAAGCACATGCTGTAAATACAGTCATAACCTTTCTTTACAATACGCTCAGTTTTGGACAAGGGATGATCATTGCAAATACTGTCATGAAAATCGACCGAGGGTGGGCACCGATGATGGTGAATTTAAATTGTACTGTAATTGTAGTAAATTATATATATATATATATATATATATATATATATATATATATATATATATATATATATATATATATATATATATATATATATATTATTATTTTTATATTGTAAATATAAATTTGTTTTGCACCGATCACATTAGTTACAATATAACAACTTTATATGCCCAAGTGTTACTAGTGACCCTTTATGTTTTAATCAAACGATAGTGAATATACAAAGCCCACGATTGAAAGGGAATAGGATAAAAGTAATATAAATTGAATAAAATATGAATAAAAGTGGGCCGGTCTAAGGCATAAAACTCCAGGGCTGAAAATTAGTCCCAATCCGGCCCTGTTTTACATCTTATAAAAAGGGGCATAATACGTCCCCTTTAAATGCAGAACGCAGAAAACGAAGGGATAGTTCACCCAAAAAGGAAAATTAGCCCATGATTTACTCACCCTCAAGCCATCCGAGGTGTACATGGCATTCTTCTTTCAGCTGAACACAATTAGAGCAATATTAAAAAATATCCTGGCTCTTCCAAGCTTTATAATAGCATTGAATAGTGACCGAGTTTTTGAAGCGCTGAAAAAGGCATCCATCCATCATAAAAGTAATCCCTAAAATGTCTTCTGTAAAATGCCCTAAAATGCCAAAGTGATGGCTTTTGCAAGGGACAATATCCATAATTTAAAATGTATATACTATAACCTCTGACCTGACCTGACATATGATCTTTTTTAATATCTCCTGACCAGTAGGTGGCACTGTGCTGAAACACTGTAAGAAACCTCCTTTCAGTAAGTAGCCTACTTACTTTACAACTGCTAAAATAGTATGTTCCATATAGTTTGAGTGTGTTAAGTATGAATGTAATCTGGACGTACTACATGCAGCTACAGTTGCGTCGCTTCACTGTCATTCACAAATCCTCTCCCGTGGCCTCATGGGATAGTGTCCATCGTAAGCACACTTCAGAATCTCACGGGCAGGAGTAGATCCAGGGACTTTTTGCCTACTCTTTCATGAGTACTGTGAATTCAGACATACTACTCTTGTCACATACTGTTTTTTGGAAGTATGTGATTTTGGATGCAGCCCAAGACTCAACTAGTGATGGGATTCATGGAAAGTACATCCACGAACTGGTTCTTTCGGACAGATGATACTCCTGGATATTGGTTTGGCATCCATTTTGACTTGCTCTTCGTTGAATCTGTTATTCCAGAACAGTTGGGTCTATCATGATCTGAAGGTGATCTGAACCAATTTTGTTGAAAATCTGACAGTCAAGGATGAGTTTGAAAAAGTAGGATTTTACGGAAAATTCAAAATTTCAGAAAAAATGCCATAGGGTGATTCCTTGGCCTTGATGAAACATAATTTTGTTTCTAGGCCTTATGGTTAAAAAATTATTAGCATAAACATGAGTGCAACTTTGGACAGTTGGTGGCGCTAGAGGGATGAATTAGAGACTGCAAATAAATACACCGACCAGGCATGACATCATGACCACCTTCCTAATACTGTTTTGTTATTAAATCAGCCCTGACCCGTTGAGGCATGGACTCCTCTAGACCCCTGAAGGTGTGCTGTGCTATCTGGCACCAAGATGTTAGCAGCAGATCTTTTAAGTCCTGTAAGTTGTGAGGTGGCTATGCCGCCCCATACGCAACAAACTGCGATGCTCTGTGTATTCTGACCCCTTTCTATCAGAACCAGCATTAACTTCTTGAGCAGTTTGAGCTCCAGTAGCTCGTCTGTTTGATCGGACCACACGGGCCAGCCTTCGCTCCACACGTGCATCAATGAGCCTTTTCCTGCATGGCCCCCTTTTTGTAGAGAAACACATTTTCAAACCCCTGACCCACATAAAGAGACTCTCAAACATGACCTTGCTTGAAAAATCCTATAGGATTAATTTGAAACATTGTATTTAATACAATACTACAACTCAGCTTCATCAGGCTTGTCTTTGTGTTGCTGATGTGAAGTCCCTAACGCCCCATTCACACGGGCGTAGGCGCCAACGCTTCTCATTTACTTTGAATGGGTGACATCATCCGTTGCCGAACTGAATTGTGGGTTCCGTCGCCGCAAACGGCAGAAGTTGAAGATTTCTCAACTTTTCAAGCGCCAACGGAGGCGCTATCCAATCAGATCGCCCTATGCAAATACCCTAGAGCAGGCGCTAGCCAATTGCGTCATGCAATCCTAGAGCAGACGCTGATTGGCTGTTGTCACTATAACGCCAAGCTTTAGCCACGCCCGCGCTGCTAACGCCAAGCTCCGTGTGAATGCAGCGTAAGTCAGTCTTAACTTGTTTGGTCGGAATTAGTCGGAATTAGTCGGAATCTAATATTTTGAGGCACGCTGTGATCTCTCTTCATTACCGACCGTTGTACTAATCTGAGTACGAGATCGAGAGATTGTAAACCGGTTTAAACTGGTTATGGCCAGTCAAGGTTGGTCATAACTGGTTAAAGTCAGTAACATAAAAAGGTAGATTGGAATCACTTGAATTGGAAAATTAAGATGTATTACCCCTTGGTTAATCTGCCATTTGGTCAAACTAGTCCTTAAGTTTTGGGCTAAATCCGAAATCGCAAGGACAGCCATTTTTAGTGGTGTCTGAAACCAAAGTGGACGTTATTAACGAGTGCACTCCGACATACACTCAACGGCTGTCCAACTTCACGCACTCGTTTTCATTCTCTCCTTCAAGTGAACTGTGTTAGTGGACTAACGTGGGGAATAGTGACTGAGGGTTTAGGGGGCGATTTCTTAATATAGTGACTAATTTTCTGCAGCTGACCCCTGTTGAACGTGACAAAGCGGACATTGTAAATCCTTTGTGTCAGAAGTTGTGTGAGCACAAACAGGGATATCAGATTACTGTTGGGATTTGTTGTCACACCGCATCCAGTGTAGACAGCATCACTGATTATAATGAGTTATTTTGTCGCATCTACTGTAGACATGTTTTGGCAGTTGACGTAGATTGATTGTCTATGCTTACACCGTCACGGCTCCCTGCAACACTCAATTCTGATTCTTCAGCTGCGCCATCTAGCGGTCTGTTATTGCATGGCAACAACCACAACCACTACCACTGATAAGTGATTGCGCAATCAAGCAGGACATCTTGAAGCAAAATGTCAAATTTATATTTTGTGATAAAAAAAAGTTTTAAAAAATTAACTTGTGTGGCAAGCGGGATAATTTTGCAGTGGTTATTTTGCATAATCTTCTGACTGTACACTATCCCTTAGCCTTGGAGCACATCCATTTTATAACTCCGATCAGGTGCCATTTTTTTGAACAATTGCAGCATGTATACAATTCTGTGAGTAGAAAGGTGAGGATATGCAACATTTTGTGTAATACATGTACACAATACTGCCAGAAGTATTGTGCCGCCCCTCCAGATCCCAGAGTTCAGGTGTTCAATCCCTTCATGGCCACAGGTGTATAAATCAAGCTCTAGGCATGCAGACGCTTCTACACACATTTGTGAGAGAATGGCTCGCTCTCAGGAGCTCAGTGAACTCAAGCGTGGGACCGGGATAGGTTGCCACCTGTGCAATAAGGCCATTCCTGACATTTCCTCACTACTAAATATTCCACGCTCAACTGTTAGTGGGATTATAACAAAGAGGAAGCGATTGGGAACAACAGCAACTCAGCCACGAAGTGAAATCCCAGAGCGGGGTCAGCGCATGCTGAGGTCACAGTGTGCAGAAGTCACAACTTTCTGCAGAGTCAATCGCTCCAGACCTCCAAACTCCTGTGGCCTTCAGATGAGCTCAGGAACAGTGCGGAGAGAGCTTCATGGAATGGGTTTCCATGGCGAGCAGCTCATCAAGCCTTACATCACCAAGAGCAATGCAAAGCGTGGGATGCAGTGGGGGTAAAGCACGCCACCACTGGACTCTAGAGCAGTGAGGCGTGTTCTCTGAGTGACCAATCACGCTTCTCTGTCTGACCATCCCATGGGCGAGTCTGGGTTTGGCGGTTGCCAGAGGCAGGACTTGCCTGACTGCATTGTGCCAAGTGTAAAGTTTGGTGGAGGGGATTATGGGGTGGAGTTGTTTTTCAGGGTTGGCCCCTTAGTTCCAGTGAAAGGAACTCTTAATGCTTCACCAAGACATTTTGGACATTTTCATGCTCCCAACTTTGTGGGATCAGTTTGGGACGGCCCTTCCTGTCCCAACATGACTGCGCTCCAGTGCACAAAGCGTCGCTCCATAAAGACATGGATGAGCGAGTTTGGTGTGGAGGAACTGGACTGGCCTGCACAGAGTCCTGACCTCATCCCGATAGAACACCTTTGGGATGAATTAGAGCGGAGACTGCGAGCCAGGCCTTCTCGTCCAACATCAGTGCCTGACCTCACAAATGCGCTTCTAGAAGAATTCCCATAAACACACTCCTAAACCTTGAGGAAAGCCTTCCCAGAAGAGCTGAAGCTGTTAGAGCTGCAAAGGGTGCGCCGACTCCATATTAAACCCTTCGGATTAGGAATGGGATGGCATTAAAGCTCATGTGTGTGTGAAGGCAGGCGTCACAACACTTTTGCCAATATAGTGTATGTGAAGAACTGTCCTTTCAAGTCATCCTGAAGCTCTCAGACCCCTGGTTGAAAAACACTAAGACAATTAATATTAAGGGTTTATTCAGTAACACTATCGATTTAATACAGTATTAGATAAGACAATTTGAACTAAATAAATGAGACTGCAACATTGACTGTTGTTGAAATGCATTGAGCCAACTAAACGGGTTTATATGAATAAATTGTCTTTTGTTGAGCCGTGCCAGTGTATATTAATGTGAAGCGGCTGTGTATAAAGCTCTGTAGAAATAAACCTGACTTCAAAGCAGAAATGCAGGAATCAGACAAGATACAGGAGCAAGATCCATCTTTATTGTTGAACTGGTACCCTTTATACAGACACAATCCATCATATGAAGCTATGCCAGCATTCCTATGACGGCATGCCATCTTACTCTGCCACATACCATGTAGTTGGCATTTGTTTAACATGTTTTCACTGTAGATGATTGGGATACAAAAGCATCTAATTCCTCCCACACCACATGGAAAAAAAGGGGAAATAAATGGTAAAACTGACATCTTCGCTTTCATTCAGTGGAAAAAAAGTGCAAACAGACATAAAAAAAAGAAAGTAAACAAGGGTTCAGAAAGGTTGGACAGCCTGTGTTCAGGACAGAAGCGGGAGCAGACAGGAACGGAGGATTCGCAGCGGATATCTCATGGTCGGGACTGAAGCCGGATCGGTTTGGATATGGCACACACCTTTTGGTCCACAGACATTCTTACTGGTTTTCTCTTTAATCTTTTTTATATATACTGTTGCCCATTCCTCTCCTCTTATTTTAAACTGAATGAAGATTATTATATCATGACAATACTGTGCAGAGATTCACAGGAAGTAGTCGGGGGTGCGGCGGGTGACGTGCGGCTCTCCTCTGCGCGGCGCGGGGTCAAACTGCAGGCTGAAATCACACAACACACAACACCAGATCAGACACGCGTTCATCAACCCCGCAGAAACCCCTTCCAGAAAGCTTTTCAACTTACAACGAGTACTTCAGGGTGTCATCGAGCTCCATGATGGCCGCCTGGTTCCCACACCGGTAACAGTAGTTGGGCGCGCTGAAAATCGTTACCACATTGCGATCATGGCACCAGTTGTAGCCCTAGGGGACAAACAGACGAATGAACGGCCTGACAGAGCAGAGATTAAAGATCTCACGCTTGGTTCTCACGAGTCAAGCACGGTTAAGCTTCTATCCGTGTTCACTGAACATATGAATAAAAGCTAGACATCATATAAATCAGGGATGGGCAACTGGCGGCCCGCAGTAGGGATGCGCGGTATACCGGTACTGGGAAAATACCGGTATATATTTGATTTCAAACGGTACGATATCATGATTTTGCTCATTTCGATATTTGCTGCTTTTCCGAAGTTCATCGCTAGGTGGCAGCGCTACCCAAAATGAAACCGCAAATGTGCAACAGAATAAAAAGAATTCAGCGGTTGACTCGCTCAACACGCACAAAACTCATTAATAAAGACAGGAGTAGACATGATATTTGGAATTACTTTGCTTATACAACTTCTGAAGAACCATCAAACCTTACCAAGCATCGGTCACTTAATTCCTGACTTTTAAGACATTAAGAGATCGACAGGTGTACAATACAATTTGGAAGTTGGAAGTTGCTCACCCCTGATATAAATCAATCTATTCAGAAGATTTAAACCACTCCATTCACATGGACTTATTTTGGGATCTCTTTATTAAGATTGGGCGCTCTATCGAGTGTGCACGATATATATATATATATATAGACGATAAGGAATGAGTCAGTGTTTATATCGATATACAGTGGTTTGACACGAGCGCTGCTGAGATTATGTATATAGGTATGTATATAGATGAACACACCTCCATCACTAGCTGGTGAGCTCGAGAGACCAGCGTAAGGCCATTTGCATGGTTGAACGTCTCAGATATATCCTGTCCAAAAGTGTAGCCTGCACCTCTGGGAGAAATACCCCAACCTCCACGGTCATCCGGATCAGACCACAATAAATCACACATGGGTCCCTGAGGAAACACGAAGAGAGACATTAGTGCTTGTTTTAGCTTGATCTGATTCAAGCCATTTGACTCGAAAACTGCACGTTTGCAGCTAAAAGTCACTTTTATAAGAAAAAGAGAGGACATGACGGGATATATACCTCATGAGGAACTTCCTGTAAACGATCCAGCGCTCTGATGTGATCAAGAGTGTCTATGGACGGTGACAATCCTCCATGAAGACAGAATATCTACAGGGGAGAAGAATAAGAGCAAAACAGAAGTGGCTGGAATCAAACAGATCAAATACTAACAACGGATCGCATATTACACCACAGAAGAGCTTCAGCAGAGTTGACCTACCTGACCATCTACCAAGGCAGTGAGGGGAAGGTAATCGAAGAGGTCTGTGAAGTATTTCCAAACATTTGCATTGCCGTATTTCCGTAAGCACTCGTCATAAAAGCCGTACACCTGTGTGATCTGTCTGCTTTCGTGGTTCCCTCGAAGTATTGTAATGCGTTCACGGTACCTTACCTGGAATTACAAGACATCACCAAAGATTAAAGATTTCCTACACTCTTAACCTTTTCACGTGTCCAATAAAGACTAATGAACCCTTGTCTGGTGCCTCGAGTATGAGTACAGACTGGCACGATAATAATATTTTCAGCCCAAAACTGATTTTTAAACACTTGGAATAACTTCCAATTACAATCCCATGTAAATTCTACTATGGAGGAAGAAATACATCATTTATAGATGTATATGCAATGCTTTAGCAGGACTCCAGTCTGCAACCAACTGGTGACATTTTGGGACCTTTTTTCCAGCCGGCGTGACTAAATTCTGTTAGCGGTAGCACTGATGCCCAGCTGATAAGAGCTGCCGTTTGTCACATGAGAAACAAACAACAAACGAATTGAAAGTGGAACGAATCCCCACTACTCGTTTGAGACCGGCTCAGCACAGGTTTACTCACGGCCGGCCTCGATCACGAGACTCCTTTACTATTACACCCAAACTATTCGACAGCTATTTATGTTCGGAAATAACAGACAATGGGCAAAGAGGCGGGGCATGGGGCGGAGCTGAGGTGATGACTAACAGACAGCAGATAAACGGCTACCCACCTGTCACTCAAACTGGCCACGCCCTTAATTATGCAGAACTTTAAGGCTTTATATAATGTAAACGAATGAGTTATAAAAACATTCACCCCCTCACAGTCGTCATGAAGGGCAAAATTAGCCGTATAGTCCAAAACTAGCATTTGTGCCAGGATGTAAACATGTGTTATTCTGCTGTAAAGTTGGGATCAATGAGATTCTGCTCATCTGGAGCCGGTCTCTAGTGGCCAGTCGATGAACTGCAGTTTAAGGCACTTCCGTATCGGCTTCAGGAGAGACCGCGGGAAAAGCCGCTTGTACACAAAGAGAGAGAGTCTTAAACACCACGCAGAAGCGACACACTACATGTAAACAATATTCTTTGTTGCCTTTTCCTGTCAAACTAAGAGTTCATTTGGAATTATTCAGCGTTTAAGAACAAGCAGAAGATATGCGGTTTCTCCGGTAGTGGGCGGGACTAATGCGCAAACGGCCATCTCATTGGCTGGTACCTTCACTGTTTTGATTTCAGCATCAGCTCGAGCAGACAACATGATTAATATTCATGAACCCAGCAGCTCATCAATCCTTAGTGCATTGTATATTGTCAGTAGTAGTAGTATTATCTTATTAATAATTACTATTATTGTATCTAGTAAATCTATTACTATTATAATGTTTTACAGAAACACTGAATGACCAACAACATCTTAAACACCACCACCAGTCCTTAGTTCAGTTAAAATATCAAATATGCATTCATACGTGTGTGTGTGTGTGTGTGTGTGTTCAAACGATTAATCTTGATATGTAATATAGATGTAAATCTCAATATAAAAACATTTCTGTAAATATATACATGAATGTGTGCGTATTTATATACACAGCACACACATTATGTAAACAAACTTTTATTCTGGATGTGGTTAATTACGATTAATCGATTTGACAGCACTAATATTAATATAATAGTACATCAGTCTGCCGTAAACTAAAAAAACATACTAGCCACGGTGTGCGTAGAGGGTTGTTTAATAGCTCAGATTGTGTTTGGCAAAGAAGATATGAATGGTCTGATTTCATATTTGTGAAATTATGCTACACAGACGGACCGAATGAAAATGTAAATTCGCTCTGCCAGTAGGTGGCGCTAACGGGACAGCGGTGGTTTAGAGAAGACAGTCCGTTCCCTTCAGATCAAATCAATATTGATATGATTCCTCCTATATTGCAAGCATGGCGACCCGAGAGCTTACGGACCAATGTACAGCTCTCATCCGGCACACATCCAAATGTTCCCATGGCTGTGATGTAACATTTAAACACGATCCGATTATTTATTTTATAAATAAAGCTTTGCGCTCGTGTCGTAATGTGCACTGTGTTTAATGCCCTACTCTCTTCCTCATTTCCATATGTATCATTGCATCTGTCATTAGAGACATCATAAGTGTTCAGAGACTGGGCCCTCTGACCAATCAGAGCGCAGCAGGCTCACAGAGAGGCGGGGTTTGGAGAGACCGAATCCTTGATCGAACCGTTTCAGACACTGAGAGGAAAAACTACCCCAAAGCGAGCGCTTACCTTGAGAGCGACCAGCAGTGTGACGGTTTCCACAGAATAATAGCCTCGGTCAACATAATCTCCCATGAACAAGTAGTTTGTGTCCGGTGACTTCCCTCCGATTCTGAAGAGCTCCATGAGGTCGTGAAACTGGCCGTGTACATCTCCACACACAGTGACCGGACATCTCACTTCCTGCACGTTAGACTCCTTGGTCAGGATTTCTTTAGCCTGCGGAAAAAATAATAAAGTCACTCAGCTTTCTGACCAGCCAATTAGTCATAATAATGTAGGCCTACATTAAAATAAAGCAAAAATCTGCCATTAACTACTGAGAACTTCATTCTGTCCTTGTCATGGGAGCTCTCTCTCTCTCTCTCTCCCGCTACAGCGCTTCTTTTAAAGTTCACTTGCATTTGCATCCTTTTGTGCCTATGCAAGGTGTAATGTTGCATCTATGTTATGTATCTAAGTAATCTGATTAATATCATAGGATGTCAGAACGGGCTTCAGTTTATGGGCAAAAAGTCACTCTTCACCTCAGGCAGCCTTCTCCAAATGCTTCTTTATTAATAACACTTCTGCATCATAATCTAATCATCACTAGGGATGGCGAAATTATTGCCCATCTTATGTGGAATGTTGTCTAATAGACTCAGTGGCGTAACTTTGAAAAGTGGTGGGGACACTGCACAACTCATTTTGCTATGTGTTTATTTAATAACAGAATTTACTTGTGAACTGAGTTCAGAGTTGAAAATCCACTTAATTTTGACTTTAATGTAGGCCACACATGCATTACATTCACAAATTATTCTATAAACATCCAATAAGCAACGTAATATTCACAACACATCTAACGTTATACTAATATCAATCAAAATATGCAAGATAAATATGGCGAACTTACCGGTTCATTAGCCGCGTTTCCATTAGGCCTATTTAACCAAATGTCGATAAAAAACTATTACGAAATGATTACATTTTCATTAACCGATGTTATGTGACTAAAACATTTTTTTTAAGTCATTCAAAAAATTATGCCACATAAGTTAGTAGGTTTACGTGTATCCCAGGGGCTAGGGAACTATATAATTCTCTATCCCCTATATAGTGCACTGTCTGATAAATCCCTATCTCCAATATAGTGCACCGTCTGATCGCTTCCCTATCACCTATATAATGCACCGTCTGATCGTTCCCTATCCCCTATATAGTGCACTGTCTGATAATTCCCTATCTCCTATATAGTGCACCGTCTGATAATTCCCTATCTCCTATATAGTGCACCGCCTGATCGTTCCCTCATCTCCAATATAGTGCACCGCCTTATCGTTCCCTATCACCTATATAGTGCACCGCCTGATAGTTCCCTATCCCCTATATAGTGCACCGCCTGATCATTCCCTATTCCCTATATAGTGCACCGTCCTGATCGTTTCCTATCCCTATATAATGCACCGCCTGATCGCTACCTATCCCTATATAATGCACCGCCTGATTGTTTTCTATCCCTATATAATGCACCGTCTGATCGCTTCCCTATCCCCTTTATAATGCACCGTCTGATCTTTCCCTATCCCCTATATAGTGCACTGTTTGATCGCTCTCTATCCCCTATATAGTGCACTGTCTGATCGTTCCCTCATCCCCTATATAATGCACCGCCTGATCGCTCCCTATCCCCTATATAATGCACCGCCTGATCTTTCCCTATCCCCATATAGTGCACCGCCTGATCTTCCCCTATCCCCTATATAGTGCACTGTTTGATCGTTCCCTATCCCCTATATAGTGCACTGTCTGATCGCTCCTATCCCTATATAATGCACCGCCTGATCGCTCTCATCCCCTATATAATGCACTGTCTATAATGCACTGATCGTTACCTATCCCTATATAATGCACCGTCTGATCGTTCTCTATCCCTATATAATGCACCGCCTGATCGCTCCCTATCCCCTATATAAATGCACCGCCTGATCGCTCTATCCCCTATATAATGCACCGCCTGATCGCTCCTATCCCCTATATAATGCACCGCCTGATCGCTTCCCTATCGCCTATATAATGCACCGCCTGATCGTTCCCTATCGCCTATATAATGCACCGCCTGATCATTCCCTATCCCCTGTATAGTGCACCGCCTGATCGCTTCCCTCATCCCTAATGCACCGCCTGATCGTTCTCATCTCCTATATAATACACCATCTGATCGTTCTCTATTTCCTATATAGTGCACCGCCTGATCGCTCTCTATCTCCTATATAATACACCGCCTGATCGTTCTCATCCCCTATATAGTGCACCGCCTGATCGTTCCCTATCCCCTATATAGTGCACCGTCTGATCATTCCCTATCCCCTATATAGTGCACCGCCTGATCGCTTCTCATCCCCTATATAATGCACCGCCTGATCGTCTCTATCCCTATATAATGCACCGCCTGATCGTTCCCTATCCCCTATATAGTGCACTGTCTGATCATTCCCTATCCCCTATATAATGCACCGTCTGATCGTTCTCTATCCCCCATATAATGCACCGTCTGATCGTTCTCTATTTCCTATATAGCGCACCGTCTGATCGTTCCCTATTACCTATATAAGGCACCGTCTGATCGTTCTCTATCTCCTATATAGTGCACCGTCTGATCGTTTCCTATCCCCTATATAATGCACCGTCTATTCATTATCTATCCCCTATATAATGCACCGTCTATTCATTATCTATCCCTTATATAATGCACCGTCTGATCGTTCTCTATCCCCTATATAATGCACCGTCTGATCGCTCCTCATCCCCTATATAATGCACCGTCTGATCGTTCCCTATCACCTATATAACGCACCGTCTGATCGTTCTCTATCACCTATATAGCGCACCGTCTGATCGTTTCCTATCTCCTATATAGTGCACCGTCTGATCGTTCCCTATCTCCTATATAGTGCATCGTCTGATCGTTCCCTATCTCCTATATAGTGCATCGCCTGATCGCCCTCATCCCTATATAGTGCACCGCCTGATCGCTCCCTCATCCCCTATATAATGCACCGCCTGATCGCTCCTCATCCCCTATATAATGCACCGCCTGATTGTTCCCTATCCTAGTGCACCGCCTGATCGTTCCCTATCCCCTATAAAGTGCACCGTCTGATCGTTCCTATCCCTATAAAGTGCACCGCCTGATCGTTCCCTATCCCTATATAATGCACCGTCTGATCGTTCCCTATCCCCTATATAGTGCACCGTCCTGATCGCCCTATCCCCTATATAATGCACCGTCTGATCGTTCCCTATTCCCTATATAATGCACCGTCTGATCGTTCTCTATCCCCTATATAATGCACCGTCTGATCGTTCTCTATCCCTATATAATGCACCGTCTGATCGTTCCCTATCCCTATATAGTGCACCGTCTGATCGTTCTCCTATTCCCTATATAATGCACCGTCTGATCGTTCTCTATCCCTATATAATGCACCGCCTGATCGCTCCCTATCCCCTATATAATGCACCGCCTGATCGTTTCTCTATCCCCTATATAATGCACCGTCTGATCGTTTCTCTATCCCTATTTTAAATGCACCGTCTGATCGCTTTCCTATCCCTATATAATGCACCGCCTGATCGCTTCCCTATCCCCTATATAATGCACCGTCTGATCGTTCTCTATCCCCTATATAATGCACCGTCTGATCGTTCTCTATCCCCTATATAATGCACCGTCTGATCGTTCTCTATCCCCTATATAATGCACCGCCTGATCGCTCCTATCCCCTATATAATGCACCGCCTGATCGCTTCCCTATATAATGCACCGCCTGATCGTTCTCTATCCCCTATATAATGCACCGCCTGATCGCTCTATCCCTATATAATGCACTGTCTGATCATTCCCTATCCCCTATATAATTCACCGCCTGATCGTTCTCATCCCCATATAATGCACCGCCTGATCGCTTCTCATTTCTATAGCGCACCGCCTGATCGCTTCCTATCTACTATATAATGCACCGCCTGATCGCTCCTATTACCTATAAGGCACCGCCTGATCGTTTCATCTCCTATAGCGCACCGCCTGATCATTCCCTATCACCTATAATGCACCGCCTGATCGCTTTCATCCCCTATATAATGCACCGCCTGATCGTTTCATCCCTATTTTAAATGCACCGCCTGATCGCTTTCCTATCCCCTATATAATGCACCGCCTGATCGCTCCTCATCCCCTATATAATGCACCGCCTGATCGTTTCTATCCCCTATATAATGCACCGCCTATTCATTCTCTATCCCCTATATAATGCACCGCCTGATCGTTTCTCTATCCCCTATATAATGCACCGTCCTGATCGTTCTCTATCCCTATTTTAATGCACCGTCTGATCGCTTTCCTATCCCCTATATAATGCACCGTCTGATCGTTCCCTATCCCCTATATAATGCACCGTCTGATCGTTTCTCTATCCCTATTTTAATGCACCGCCTGATCGCTTTCCTATCCCTATATAATGCACCGCCTGATCTTTCCCTATCCCCTATATAATGCACCTCTGATCGCTTTCTATCCCCTATATAATGCACCGCCTGATCGCTCCTATCCCCTATAATGCACCGTCTGATCGTTCCCTATCCCTATATAATGCACCGTCTGATCGTTCTCTATCTCCTATATAATGCACCGTCTGATCGTTCCCTATCACCTATATAGTGCACCGTCTGATCGTTCCCTATCCCCTATATAATGCACTGTCTGATCGTTCTCTATCCCCTATATAATGCACCGTCTGATCGTTCTCTATCCCCTATATAATGCACCGTCTGATCGTTCCCTATCCCCTATATAGTGCACCGTCTAATCATTCCTATCTCCTATAGTCAAGTAACTTGAGTTAAGTCCAGAGGCGTTGTTGTGTGTTAAAATGTTATTGTAGTTCTAGACTCAATGTGAGCACTTATTCATCTCACTTGCACAATAAAGATTCAGTACTCCTCACAATAATTACGCGTTATAACGTCTCACCAAAAAGTACTCAACCGTAGTTTAAGTTAGTAAACGGGGCACAACTACGAAATCTGATGCAGCAACAGAACAGCGACCGGGACGGTTGAATGTTTAATCAAAACTTCCACACACTCGTGTGTGTGTGTGTGTGTGTAACACGATCAGACACGTCCAGAGCGCACTAATGCAGTGCTAGAGTAGTTTAGCGTGTGTGTGCTCGGCTGTCATCAGATGATGGCCACTCACACGGCCGCCATTTTGAGGCACTGTGCGTGAGGATGAGGAAGCGGCAAACGAGTCGCTTTTTCAACGAAAACAACTATTTTACACACAGAAACTCTCTATAATCTAATTAAACGTTGTTTTTATCCGAACAGAAGTCATTCTGATTTGAAAAGTCACGATTTACAGATTGATTGACACAGTAGCAGCCTAGAGTAAATAATAAACGGTTCAGAACATCGTAACATTCACAAGTGATTTAATTACAGATTTAAGGCAGATACATTAGCCATTAAATCAAACACAATCGCAGTTTCTTATTCAGTGTTGTGTCGGTTTAAACAGCCGCCATCTTGTAAGTTAGCGGCTAACGCGGCTAGCGGTAAAAACGTCAAATAAACCCCTAAACACGATGTCGGTGGAGCATCACACACATACCTTCTCACAGAGGCTCTTGACCTGGCTTTCCGAGAGCTGTTTGCATTCGTTCAGCTGTTCAATCCATTGATCCAGCTCTTTCGTAAACGCCTTTTCATCCATTTCGGCTTTTTTTTACTCGGTTTTCACACAGATTTCCGATTTAACTTCTCCCGGCTTTCCACGAATGTCCACCCGAAATTATCTGATTACTTTAAAACGTACATGTGGCCAGGGATCTTGAAGTAATTCGGTATGGGAATCCTGTGAGGAAACGAGAAGCCGTCGGCCTTCAGAGTCCCACCCTGACCACAGTTGTTTTCACCTCAGCCTTCCTCACATCAAACAGCGACACCCGGCGCGGCGCTGATTGGACGCTCACAGCTGTTCCATGCTGGATACTCCGCTCTGATTGGTTGCCAAATACGTCGTTGGGCGTTTTCCTTTACTGCAATAGGATCGCGTCAACGCGTCAACGGTTACATTTTGTCGTCTAATTCTTTTATAATAATGTATTTATTTTGCTTTGTTTAGAAATCTTGATAAATATCACATTCATAATTGCTCAATGAGGAAACCTTATTTTTGTAGAAATTTTGAAGTAACCGTAAAATCTGTTTTTTTTTCATGTTGCCATGTTTATAAACGATTCATCCAATATCATTATTTTTAATAATGTGGCCTCTTTAAACACCTCAGGTGAGATCAAGAGTGCAAGACAGTGGCAAAAAGAGCTAATCATCTTGCAACATCATTTTGACATGTTTTTAATGAAATGTCTGCGTTTGCAAGAGATGTGTGACGCTTAGAAAAGAGGCATATTTTCAGATTCAGAAACTGTGTGAAACATTATATTTTGAGTTGAACAGTAATATATAGTAGAAGATCCTGCCTTGTAACGGTAAAGAAAGGTCTATTTATAGTGCTCAAGTCTTTGACATACAAGTCACAATTAATAAGATAAGATAAGGCTACTAAATCCAAATTATGACATAAGTCATTATTATGACACTAGTATTAAGTCATATTTTTTACTTTTTGTCATGACATAAAAGGCCAACATACATTATGACATGCCAGGTGATAATTGGGTGGTGCCTTTTGGCCATCATAAAATGTAGAAAATCAAACCTAAAAGAGATTTTGATGTAGTCCTGATAGGGTGAAATATTCTGGTCAAGCTCAGGGCAATGCACTTAACCATTTATTAAACAAAATGCCCACCCTGTTAGGGACAGATACAAATGCCTAAAAGAATCTGTGTCCACCCTATTATTATTTTGTCCACTGTTATCATGATCAATAATAACAGGGCGGATAAATTGATAACAGTGTGGACAAAATAGTGAGAACTAATGGAATAGATGATGATTTCCTGTTGCTCCAGTTACAATTTTACTTTATTGTGAACTGGATTTAGATTGAAAATAATATGTAAAACATTGCCAACGAACTTTAAATGCACTTCTTCAAATTTAACCATAAATTACTTTCACAATCACTATGCATACTCTGATAGGAGTGGACATTCTGATCTAAAGCCAGTCAATCAGACGGATTATCATGGTGATGTCATTTAATTTTTCCAACTTTCATTTAAAGGGAAAGTACTCAAAAATAACAATAAATTGAGGGACAAGATTATAATTGGAAAAATCATGTATTGTAAGTATTGTATTTATCATTACAATGGCCTACACAGGAAAAATGAAGGGAAAATTGTGGTTTAAAAAGCTGTAAAATGTTTCAAATTAATATTATTATTGTTTTTTTTTTTAAATCAGCTTTAATATACAAGAGTTCAAAAGGAAGTAAGATCATGATCTGCACTGGGGACACAAAAGACACAGAATCCCATGGGAATGACCCACTTATAATATTAATTTAAAAAAACCAAACAATTACATTAAAAAATCCATAATAACATACCAAGTCATAATTCCTACGTTTTAATGCCAATTTCTACACTTTATGTCATAATTATGAATTAAGTCTTAATTTTTAATATCATAAATAAAGGTCATATGTCAAAATTTTCAAAATTTATTTTTCTTATGTGGAAAACATAAGTTTTAAAAAAATATAAACCAGTTTGAAGATTATGCAGACGAGTTCCTGGTTTCACTGACTTTCTTGTTTTGTTTGTAGGTTGACTGTATTTGTTTTGCTGTGTTTTGTTTGTAGGTTGACTGTATTTGTTTTGTTTTGTTTTGTTTGTAGGTTGACTGTATTTGTTTTGTTCCCTTTCGAGGGAACTCCCACTGCGTCGGAACGACGATTTGGGGATGCTCCCTAAGCATCAGCGAATCTGAAGTCTGAATGAACACTAGTCCAATCCGATTGGCGTGCGTGATGACATCACTGTGACGGCATACCCGGAAGTATAAAAGGGGAGCCGCGCGTAATGGCGGCAGTTATTGCTCTTCAGCATAGCGCTCTCTGTGATTGTCTGTCTATTTACTGTTGTTTGTCCAGTTGTGCAAGTGTGTGAAAGAAGTAGGCGAGAGAAAGCAAGAGAGTTTAAGCAGTGTGTGCATCCGTGTCCCCGCTACATTTCGGGCTCGGATGCACACCTGCTTTGTGTGCAATGCCTGGGTGTTCAGCATGCTCGGGCGGCTCTCGAGGGAGCCGCCAGAGCGCAGGTGAGAGCTGACACTCAGGCTGCTCCGCTCTCGGCTGGCCGTGTTCGATGAGGCCGGCCAGCCTCGTGAGCCCCGTGGATCGGTCCCGCATTCGCCGAGGCGGTGCGGCGAGGCCGGTCATGGGGCTCACGGATGGACATGTCAGCGAGACTTGGGACTGCTGAGGCATCTTCCCAGTCTTTGTCTGTCAGTTCAGATGTTCTCCTTCCCCGTGTGGAAGCCCGCGATGCGGCTTCTTCCCCGGGCGGAGGACCGATGCTTGAACGGTCTGATTCTGGGGAATTAGACGTGCTCAGCATCGGGGCAGTCGAAGTTATAACGAGAGCTCGCCACTTCTTATATGCAAGACTCAATCTCACGATTGCCGAGGCAGCGTGCAGGTATGGGTCTGCTATTAAGATGGCTACATTTAATTCTGAGGAATTAAATAAAATATGATCTGACTTTGAGGAGTTAGATATTCAGCCTATCATTCAGACCATGTTTCACCTTATTGTGGCTGTATTTAATTCCAAGGAAATAAATTAAAATATTATCTGACTTTGAGGAGTTAGATGTATTTTTATTCAGCCTATCATTCAGACCAGGTGACTTGTCTGGATATTCATCTAGGTGGAGCCCTCCTGAAGTTGATGTCGTTCTCGCCGCCTTGTGGCCTGCGGGACACATCAGTTTCAGGCAAGCGTGCGGCCCTGTAGAGCTGCTCCCTTAGATGAGGCTCCCGCGAAGGGGCAACTGAGGTTGCTTCTTCCGCGGCGCTCTGGGGAAATCGATGTGGTAATCCCGCCGTCTATGACGCTTCAGGCCACATCGATTTCCGCAACGCACGCTGCTCCAGCCGCCTCTGAAAAGACCTGCGGCTGGGCAGCTCGCGTCCGCACACAGAGGCTCGTTCCCAACTACTCCCTGCCGGTCAGCCGCTTCAGGGGGTTGGGGACGAGGCTCGTGTAACACCCGACGCCCCCTCTCCCGGGTCGGAGCGATCGAGGTCGCCTCCTGTGGAGTTTTCGAATCGATGCTGTGCTCCCGCCATCTAGTATGCTTCGGGCCACATCGCTTTCCCAGCGCACGCTGCTGCACCAGCCGCCTCTAGCAAGACTTGCGGCGGTCCAGCGAACGCATACGCACACCGAAAATCTTCCTCGATTTCGCCCTGCCGGTTAGCCGCTTCAGGGGGTCGGGGAGGAGGCTCGGTTGACACCGAGGCCGGCCTCGAGAGGCTGGTTCCTTAGCAGATTATCTTGGCGCAGGGTTATGACTCGGATATATCTGCAGGTTCGGGTAATGGAACAGGAAGTTCACTCCGTTGGTAAGGAGGCCACAGAATGTGCTCCTCCGCCAGACAGGGAGTCCGGGTTTTACAGCCGGCACTTCATAGTGATGGCGAGTTGCGCCCAACTTTAGATCTGAGGTACTTGAATCGTTCTCTGAGGAGATTCAGATTCAAGATGCTTACAGTTCCTCCGTTGTGATTCAGATCCAGTCTGAGGACTGGTCTGTCACGACGGGTCTAAAGAGGACGCATGCTTCCCTGTAGCCATCCTTCTGTGTCACAGGAAGTTCCTGAGGTTCGCTTTTGGGGCAAAGCGTACTCAATATCGGGTTCTTCTATACGGCCTAGCCCTTCCCCTCGCAAAGTATGTGGTAGCAGCAGTTCGGCATTGAGGTGTCGCCCTGGGTGCTCTCACTGCTTGGGGTTGAGACTCTACACGCAGTAGCGTGTTGACGCCTTCCCAGAGAACTGTGTTCCTGGGAGTTGTATGGGGATTCTCTACGTTGTGGGCACAATTGTCTCCCGCACGACGAGTCCATACGGGCGGTGGTCTCTAAATGAAGCTAGGCCACAGCATCACTGTGAAGCAGTTTTAAGGACTGCTGGGGCTCATTGCGGCCGCGCTCCAACAGAATATCTTTTGGCCTGCTGCACGAGACCCTTACAGTGGTGGCTGGAAATCAGGGGTTTTCCTCGAGGGGAAAACCGTTCTGTATGATCAGGTAACGCGCGCAGATGCCTTCGCTCTAGTCATATGGAAGAAACCTTGGTTTCTGTCCCAGGGCCAGTGTTGGGAGCATCACGTTGCCGGAAGACCGTTTCAACGGATGCCTCCCTCACTGGCTGGGACGTGGTCATGGCGGCCTGCGAGAGGTCTGTGGGAGACCCGGCATTTCTCCTGGCACATTTACTGCCTGGAAATGCTGGCGGTCTACAAAGCTCTGAGGGGCTTTTTCCCAGACCTCCGCGCCACCATGTCCTGATACAGAAGTAAACCAGGTGACTTTCCTTGAGGGGAAATCCATTCTGTATGATCAGGTAACGCGCAGTGGGCTTCGTTCCTCTAGTCATATGGAAGGAACCTTGGTTTCTGTCCCAGGCCAGTGTTGGGAGCGTCCTGTTGCCGGAGATCCGTTTCAACAGACGCCTCCCTCACTGGTTGGGCGCGGTCATGGACGGCCGCTGCGAGGGGCCTATGGGAGGGCCGTCATTCCTCCTGGCATATAATTTGCCTGGAGATGCTGGCGGTCTACAAAGCTCTCAGGAGCTTTTTCCCGGACCTCCGCGGCCAACATGTCCTGGTGCGGACAGACAATACGCCTGTCGAGCGCACCTCAATCATCAGGAGGGTTCAGGTCGCGCCTCTGTGCAGACTGGCGCATCTAATCCTCCGGTGGTCCCAGGAAACTGTTGTCCATCAGGGCAATGTATGTCCCGGGGTCCAAAATCAGGAGCAGACATCCTGTCGAGGCAGGGCTGAGGCCCGGGGAGTGGCGACTCCACCCAGATGTGGTGGAGGCCATGTGCAAGAGGTTTGGCCCAGTGGAAGTGGACCTATTTGCGTCTCGAGGCGTCCACTGTCCACTGTGGTTCTCCCTCACGCATCCAGCCCCGCTGGGGTTGGATGCCAGGGTTCAGGCGAGGCCGAGGCTGCGTCTGTGCGCATTTCCCGATTGCTCTGCTCCCGGGAGTCCTGGAGAGGGTCCGTCGACAAGGGGTCAGCCTACTTCTGGTAGCACCCCGTTGGCCGACTCGAGTATGGTTCTCGGATATCATAGCTCTGCTGGCAGGTCATCCGTGGCAGATTCCTCTGAGGAGGGATCTCCTGTCTCAGGCGGCGGGCACAATATTTTACCCCGGCCCGAGATTTGGAACCTTTGGGTCTGGCCCCTGAGAGGCTGGCCTGTCGGCAGAGGTGGTAGAGGCGTTACTCAGTTCCAGGGCTCCGTCTACAAGGAGACTGTACAGCCTCAAGTGGAATGTATTTTCCACTTGGTGCAGAGCGTGAGGTGGACCCAGTTAACTGCCCGGTGGCTTCAGTGCTGGAGTTCCTCCAAGATCGCTTCTCTGCGGGTCTAACCCGTCCACACTCAAGGTGTGCGTGGCTGCCATTACGGCTTTCCACACTCCTATGGGTGATGGGCCTTTGGGTAGGCAACGGCTGGTTGTACAGTTCCTCCGTGGGGTTCGGAGGATGAGGCCTGTGGCTCAATCCAGAGTTCCAACATGGGATCTGGCAGTGGTTCTCGGAGGGCTGGCTGAGGCCCCCTTCGAGCCATTGGGGTCGGCTGAACCAAAGAACCTGACCCTTAAGGTGGCTTTTCTCCTCGCCATTACCTCTCTGAGGAGAGTGGGTGATCTCCAGGCCTTGGCGGTAACGCCGACTTGCCTGGAGTTTGCCCCGGGTGGAGTAAAAGCCATCTTAAACCCTAGGCCAGGCTACGTGCCTAAGGTCCCATCAAGGGTGGTCAGGTCTTTGGTTCTGCAGGCATTTCATCCTCCGCCTCACGTGGCGGCGGAAGAAGGAGACTTCACCTGCTCTGCCCGGTTAGGGCGCTTAGAGTGTATTTGGCGAAGTCGGCACAGTGGAGAGATCTCAACAACTGTTGGTGTGTTTGGCTCACCCAAGAAAGGGTTGCCTCGTCTACTCAGACAATCAGTAACTGGATTGTCAGGCGATAACCATGGCCTATCAGGTGCGCAGTTTGCCTTCACCTATGGCCGTGAGGGCACATTCCACCAGAGGCATGGCCTCTTGGTGGCCCTCCTTTCTGGGGTCCCCTTGCAGGATATCTGCGAGGCGGCTGGGTGGGCTACCCACACACCTTCATCAGGTTTTATAGCCTGCATCTCCTTCGACGCCTGGCGCTAGGGTGCTCCAGTCCTAGTTGTGCCCGGTCTCTCGGCTTCACACTAGGGCAGGCGCTACCCTCGGTGTGGCCTAGTGGGTACTCGTTCCCAAATCGTCATTCCGGCGCGGTGGGAGTTCCTCGAAGGAACGGCTCGGGTTATGTCTATAACCCTTGTTCCTGAGAAGCGGAACGAGCACTGCGTCAGCGTCGCCACACCTCGGCACGCCTGGGCGCATGCTTCAGAGCAATAGCTGCCGCCATTACGCCGGCTCCCCTTTTATACTTCGGGTATGCCGTCACGATGGCGTCATCGCGCCACGACCAATCGGATTGGACTAGTGTTCATTCAGACTTCAGATTCGCTGATGCTTAGGAGCATCCCCAAATCGTCGTTCGGCGCGTGCTCGTTCCTTTCTCAGGGAACAAGGGTTATATACATAACCTGAGCCGTTTTGTTTGTAGGTTGACTGTATTTGTTTTGTTTTGTTTGTAGGTTGACTGTATTTGTTTTGTTTTGTTTTGTTTGTAGGTTGACTGTATTTGTTTTGTTTGTAGGTTGACTGTATTTGTTGTGTTTTGTTTGTAGGTTGACTGTATTTGTTTTGTTTTGTTTGTAGGTTGACTGTATTTGTTTTGTTTTGTTTGTAGGTTGACTGTATTTGTTGTGTTTTGTTTGTAGGTTGACTGTATTTGTTTTGTTTTGTTTGTAGGTTGACTGTATTTGTTTTGTTTTGTTTGTAGGTTGACTGTATTTGTTTTGTTTTGTTTTGTTTGTAGGTTGACTGTTTTTGTTTTGTTTTGTTTGTAGGTTGACTGTATTTGTTTTGTTTTGTTTGTAGGTTGACTGTATTTGTTTTGTTTTGTTTGTAGGTTGACTGTATTTGTTTTGTTTTGTTTTGTTTGTAGGTTGACTGTATTTGTTTTGTTTGTAGGTTGACTGTGTTTGATTTGTTTGTAGGTTGACTGTATTTGTTTTGTTTTGTTTGTAGGTTGACTGTATTTGTTTTGTTTTGTTTGTAGGTTGACTGTATTTGTTTTGTTTTGTTTTGTTTGTAGGTTGACTGTATTTGTTTTGTTTTGTTTGTAGGTTGACTGTATTTGTTTTGTTTTGTTTGTAGGTTGACTGTATTTGTTTTGTTTTGTTTTGTTTGTAGGTTGACTGTATTTGTTTTGTTTTGTTTGTAGGTTGACTGTATTTGTTTTGTTGTGTTTTGTTTGTAGGTTGACTGTATTTGTTTTGTTTTGTTTGTAGGTTGACTGTATTTGTTTTGTTTTGTTTGTAGGTTGACTGTATTTGTTTTGTTTTGTTTTGTTTGTAGGTTGACTGTATTTGTTTTGTTTTGTTTTGTTTGTAGGTTGACTGTATTTGTTTTGTTTGTAGGTTGACTGTATTTGTTTTGTTTTGTTTGTAGGTTGACTGTGTTTGTTTTGTTTTGTTTGTAGGTTGACTGTGTTTGTTTTGTTTGTAGGTTGACTGTATTTGTTTTGTTTTGTTTTGTTTGTAGGTTGACTGTATTTGTTTTGTTTTGTTTTGTTTGTAGGTTGACTGTATTTGTTTTGTTTTGTTTTGTTTGTAGGTTGACTGTATTTGTTTTGTTTTGTTTGTAGGTTGACTGTATTTGTTTTGTTTTGTTTTGTTTGTAGGTTGACTGTTTTTGTTTTGTTTTGTTTGTAGGTTGACTGTATTTGTTTTGTTTGTAGGTTGACTGTATTTGTTTTGTTTTGTTTTGTTTGTAGGTTGACTGTATTTGTTTTGTTTTGTTTTGTTTGTAGGTTGACTGTTTTTGTTTTGTTTTGTTTGTAGGTTGAGTGTATTTGTTTTGTTTGTAGGTTGACTGTATTTGTTTTGTTTTGTTTGTAGGTTGACTGTGTTTGTTTTGTTTTGTTTGTAGGTTGACTGTGTTTGTTTTGTTTGTAGGTTGACTGTATTTGTTTTGTTTTGTTTGTAGGTTGACTGTGTTTGTTTTGTTTTGTTTGTAGGTTGACTTTATTTGTTTTGTTTTGTTTGTAGGTTGACTGTGTTTGTTTTGTTTGTAGGTTGACTATTTGTTTTGTTTTGTTTGTAGGTTGACTGTATTTGTTTTGTTTTGTTTTGTTTGTAGGTTGACTGTATTTGTTTTGTTTTGTTTGTAGGTTGACTGTATTTGTTTTGTTTTGTTTGTAGGTTGACTGTATTTGTTTTGTTTTGTTTTGTTTGTAGGTTGACTGTATTTGTTTTGTTTTGTTTTGTTTGTAGGTTGACTGTTTTTGTTTTGTTTTGTTTGTAGGTTGACTGTATTTGTTTTTTTTTTGTAGGTTGACTGTATTTGTTTGTTTTGTTTTGTTTGTAGGTTGACTGTGTTTGTTTTGTTTTGTTTGTAGGTTGACTGTGTTTGTTTTGTTTGTAGGTTGACTGTATTTGTTTTGTTTTGTTTGTAGGTTGACTGTGTTTGTTTTGTTTTGTTTGTAGGTTGACTGTGTTTGTTTTGTTTGTAGGTTGACTTTATTTGTTTTGTTTTGTTTGTAGGTTGACTGTGTTTGTTTTGTTCGTAGGTTGACTGTATTTGTTTTGTTTTTTGTTTTGTTTGTAGGTTGACTGTATTTGTTTTGTTTGTAGGTTGACTGTATTTGTTTTGTTTTGTTTTGTTTGTAGGTTGACTGTGTTTGTTTTGTTTGTAGGTTGACTGTATTTGTTTTGTTTTGTTTGTAGGTTGACTGTATTTGTTTTGTTTTGTTTGTAGGTTGACTGTATTTGTTTTGTTGTGTTTTGTTTGTAGGTTGACTGTATTTGTTTTGTTGTGTTTTGTTTGTAGGTTGACTGTATTTGTTTTGTTTGTAGGTTGACTGTATTTGTTTTGTTTTGTTTGTAGGTTGACTGTATTTGATTTGTTTTGTTTGTAGGTTGACTGTATTTGTTTTGTTTTGTTTGTAGGTTGACTGTATTTGTTTTGTTTTGTTTGTAGGTTGACTGTGTTTGATTTGTTTGTAGGTTGACTGTATTTGATTTGTTTTGTTTGTAGGTTGACTGTATTTGTTTTGTTTGTAGGTTGACTGTATTTGTTTTGTTTTGTTTGTAGGTTGACTGTGTTTGATTTGTTTGTAGGTTGACTGTATTTGTTTTGTTTTGTTTGTAGGTTGACTGTATTTGTTTTGTTTTGTTTGTAGGTTGACTGTATTTGTTTTGTTTTTTTTGTTTGTAGGTTGACTGTATTTGTTTTGTTTGTAGGTTGACTGTATTTGTTTTGTTTTGTTTGTAGGTTGACTGTATTTGTTTTGTTTTGTTTGTAGGTTGACTGTATTTGTTTTGTTTTGTTTGTAGGTTGACTGTATTTGTTTTGTTTTGTTTGTAGGTTGACTGTATTTGTTTTGTTTGTTTTGTTTGTAGGTTGACTGTATTTGTTTTGTTTTGTTTGTAGGTTGACTGTATTTGTTTTGTTTTGTTTGTAGGTTGACTGTATTTGTTTTGTTGTGTTTTGTTTGTAGGTTGACTGTATTTGTTTTGTTGTGTTTTGTTTGTAGGTTGACTGTATTTGTTTTGTTGTGTTTTGTTTGTAGGTTGACTGTATTTGTTTTGTTTGTAGGTTGACTGTATTTGTTTTGTTTGTAGGCTGACTGTATTTGTTTTGTTTTGTTTGTAGGTTGACTGTATTTGTTTTGTTTGTAGGTTGACTGTGTTTGATTTGTTTGTAGGTTGACTGTATTTGTTTTGTTTTGTTTGTAGGTTGACTGTATTTGTTTTGTTTTGTTTGTAGGTTGACTGTATTTGTTTTGTTTTGTTTTGTTTGTAGGTTGACTGTATTTGTTTTGTTTTGTTTGTAGGTTGACTGTATTTGTTTTGTTTTGTTTGTAGGTTGACTGTATTTGTTTTGTTTTGTTTTGTTTGTAGGTTGACTGTATTTGATTTGTTTTGTTTGTAGGTTGACTGTATTTGATTTGTTTTGTTTGTAGGTTGACTGTATTTGTTTTGTTTGTAGGTTGACTGTATTTGTTTTGTTTTGTTTGTAGGTTGACTGTATTTGTTTTGTTTGTAGGTTGACTGTATTTGTTTTGTTTTGTTTTGTTTGTAGGTTGACTGTATTTGTTTTGTTTTGTTTTGTTTGTAGGTTGACTGTTTTGTTTTGTTTTGTTTGTAGGTTGAGTGTATTTGTTTTGTTTGTAGGTTGACTGTATTTGTTTTGTTTTGTTTGTAGGTTGACTGTGTTTGTTTTGTTTTGTTTGTAGGTTGACTGTGTTTGTTTTGTTTGTAGGTTGACTGTATTTGTTTTGTTTTGTTTGTAGGTTGACTGTGTTTGTTTTGTTTTGTTTGTAGGTTGACTTTATTTGTTTTGTTTTGTTTGTAGGTTGACTGTGTTTGTTTTGTTTGTAGGTTGACTATTTGTTTTGTTTTGTTTGTAGGTTGACTGTATTTGTTTTGTTTTGTTTTGTTTGTAGGTTGACTGTATTTGTTTTGTTTTGTTTGTAGGTTGACTGTATTTGTTTTGTTTTGTTTTGTTTGTAGGTTGACTGTATTTGTTTTGTTTTGTTTGTAGGTTGACTGTATTTGTTTTGTTTTGTTTTGTTTGTAGGTTGACTGTATTTGTTTTGTTTTGTTTTGTTTGTAGGTTGACTGTATTTGTTTTGTTTTGTTTTGTTTGTAGGTTGACTGTTTTTGTTTTGTTTTGTTTGTAGGTTGACTGTATTTGTTTTTTTTTTGTAGGTTGACTGTATTTGTTTTGTTTTGTTTGTAGGTTGACTGTGTTTGTTTTGTTTTGTTTGTAGGTTGACTGTGTTTGTTTTGTTTGTAGGTTGACTGTATTTGTTTTGTTTTGTTTGTAGGTTGACTGTGTTTGTTTTGTTTTGTTTGTAGGTTGACTGTGTTTGTTTTGTTTGTAGGTTGACTTTATTTGTTTTGTTTTGTTTGTAGGTTGACTGTGTTTGTTTTGTTTGTAGGTTGACTGTATTTGTTTTGTTTTGTTTTGTTTGTAGGTTGACTGTATTTGTTTTGTTTGTAGGTTGACTGTATTTGTTTTGTTTTGTTTTGTTTGTAGGTTGACTGTGTTTGTTTTGTTTGTAGGTTGACTGTATTTGTTTTGTTTTGTTTGTAGGTTGACTGTATTTGTTTTGTTTTGTTTGTAGGTTGACTGTATTTGTTTTGTTGTGTTTTGTTTGTAGGTTGACTGTATTTGTTTTGTTGTGTTTTGTTTGTAGGTTGACTGTATTTGTTTTGTTTGTAGGTTGACTGTATTTGTTTTGTTTTGTTTGTAGGTTGACTGTATTTGATTTGTTTTGTTTGTAGGTTGACTGTATTTGTTTTGTTTTGTTTGGTTGACTGTATTTGTTTTGTTTTGTTTGTAGGTTGACTGTGTTTGATTTGTTTGTAGGTTGACTGTATTTGATTTGTTTTGTTTGTAGGTTGACTGTATTTGTTTTGTTTTGTTTGTAGGTTGACTGTATTTGTTTTGTTTTGTTTGTAGGTTGACTGTGTTTGATTTGTTTGTAGGTTGACTGTATTTGTTTTGTTTTGTTTGTAGGTTGACTGTATTTGTTTTGTTTTGTTTGTAGGTTGACTGTATTTGTTTTGTTTTGTTTTTGTTTTGTTTGTAGGTTGACTGTATTTGTTTTGTTTGTAGGTTGACTGTATTTGTTTTGTTTTGTTTGTAGGTTGACTGTATTTGTTTTGTTTTGTTTGTAGGTTGACTGTGTTTTATTTGTTTGTAGGTTGACTGTATTTGTTTTGTTTTGTTTGTAGGTTGACTGTATTTGTTTTGTTTTGTTTGTAGGTTGACTGTATTTGTTTTGTTTTTTGTTTGTAGGTTGACTGTATTTGTTTTGTTTTGTTTGTAGGTTGACTGTATTTGTTTTGTTTTGTTTGTAGGTTGACTGTATTTGTTTTGTTGTGTTTTGTTTGTAGGTTGACTGTATTTGTTTTGTTGTGTTTTGTTTGTAGGTTGACTGTATTTGTTTTGTTGTGTTTTGTTTGTAGGGTAACTGTATTTGTTTTGTTTGTAGGTTGACTGTATTTGTTTTGTTTGTAGGTTGACTGTATTTGTTTTGTTTGTAGGTTGACTGTATTTGTTTTGTTTTGTTTGTAGGTTGACTGTATTTGTTTTGTTTTGTTTGTAGGTTGACTGTATTTGTTTTGTTTGTAGGTTGACTGTATTTGTTTTGTTTGTAGGTTGACTGTATTTGTTTTGTTTTGTTTGTAGGTTGACTGTATTTGTTTTGTTTTGTTTGTAGGTTGACTGTATTTGTTTTGTTTTGTTTGTAGGTTGACTGTGTTTGATTTGTTTGTAGGTTGACTGTATTTGTTTTGTTTTTTTGTTTGTAGGTTGACTGTATTTGTTTTGTTTTGTTTGTAGGTTGACTGTATTTGTTTTGTTTTGTTTTGTTTGTAGGTTGACTGTATTTGTTTTGTTTTGTTTGTAGGTTGACTGTATTTGTTTTGTTTTGTTTGTAGGTTGACTGTATTTGATTTTTTTTTGTTTGTAGGTTGACTGTATTTGTTTGTTTTGTTTGTAGGTTGACTGTATTTGATTTGTTTTGTTTGTAGGTTGACTGTATTTGTTTTGTTTGTAGGTTGACTGTATTTGTTTTGTTTTGTTTGTAGGTTGACTGTATTTTTGTTTTGTTTGTAGGTTGACTGTATTTGTTTTGTTTTGTTTTGTTTGTAGGTTGACTGTATTTGTTTTGTTTTGTTTGTAGGTTGACTGTATTTGTTTTGTTTTGTTTGTAGGTTGACTGTATTTGATTTGTTTTTTTGTAGGTTGACTGTATTTGTTTTGTTTTGTTTGTAGGTTGACTGTATTTGTTTTGTTTTGTTTGTAGGCTGACTGTATTTGTTTTGTTTTGTTTGTAGGTTGACTGTATTTGATTTGTTTTGTTTTGTTTGTAGGTTGACTGTATTTGTTTTGTTTTGTTTGTAGGTTGACTGTATTTGTTTTGTTGTTTTGTTTGTAGGTTGACTGTATTTGTTTTGTTTTGTTTGTAGGTTGACTGTATTTGTTTTGTTTTGTTTGTAGGTTGACTGTACTTGTTTTGTTTTGTTTGTAGGTCGACTGTATTTGTTTTGTTTTGTTTTGTTTGTAGGTTGACTCTATTTGTTTTGTTTTGTTTGTAGGTTGACTGTATTTGTTTTGTTTTGTTTGTAGGTTGACTGTGTTTGTTTTGTTTGTAGGTTGACTGTATTTGTTTTGTTTTGTTTGTAGGTTGACTGTACTTGTTTTGTTTTGTTTGTAGGTTGACTGTATTTGTTTTGTTTTGTTTGTAGGTTGACTGTATTTGTTTTGTTTTGTTTGTAGGTTGACTGTATTTGTTTTGTTTTGTTTGTAGGTTGACTGTATTTGTTTTGTTTTGTTTTGTTTGTAGGTTGACTGTTTTTTTTTGTTTTGTATGTAGGTTGACTGTATTTGTTTTGTTTTGTTTGTAGGTTGACTGTTTTGTTTTGTTTTGTATGTAGGTTGACTGTATTTGTTTTGTTTTGTTTGTAGGTTGACTTTATTTGTTTTGTTTTGTTTGTAGGTTGACTGTATTTGTTTTGTTTTGTTTTGTTTGTAGGTTGACTGTATTTGTTTTGTTTTGTTTGTAGGTTGACTGTATTTGTTTTGTTTTGTTTGTAGGTTGACTGTATTTGTTTTGTTTTGTTTGCAGGTTGACTGTATTTGTTTTGTTTTGTTTGTAGGTTGACTGTATTTGTTTTGTTTTGTTTTGTTTGTAGGTTGACTGTTTTTGTTTTGTTTTGTTTGTAGGTTGACTGTATTTGTTTTGTTTTGTTTGTAGGTTGACTGTATTTGTTTTGTTTTGTTTGTAGGTTGACTGTAATCCGTGTATCATTCGTTCAATCCTTTTTTGATTTAATATTGAAACTAGAAAAATGAGAAAACAGCTTGTTTTTCGTTTTTTCATTATTTTCAGAAAAACGAAAAACAAGTATTCGGCGTGAGTTTTCGTTTTTCGTTCACAAGTGGAAAAATTAATAAACAGTTTGAATATTCGATTTCTACACGTGGGCGGGAATTATACGCCTCTTTCTGCTGATTGGCCAGCCGAAGATCAAACTATTCCGTCATCAGTTCTTCCTCAGTTCAGCACAGCAGAATAAAAGTCCTGCGCCACAACAGCGTACGTTTATTGCAACTCCATTTTATCTTTTCTCATCAAACAACCAGACTGGCTGAATTAATTAAATTTGTCTGTTGCTCCAGTCAGTACTTGCTGTTATTACAAACTCTTATCTGCATGTGAAGATGCCGATTTAGCCAATAGCCGACTGGATGAAACCTTCTTCACATAAATAGGCAGCTCCAGCATCCAAATCTTACATTGTAAATATAGAAACTTTAGACCGAATGAAAGATGCACGAGCGACGAGCCCAACGATTTCAATTAAAATAAATAATTTAGGCTTGGTGTTTAAACTAAATGTTGTTTGTAGGTAATAAATAGCACAATATATAGGCTATTTTTATATATAGCCTATAAGCTAGGCTTCTATATACTTTTGTTTTTAATTATTGTTGTTTTCTGAATACCGTTTATTCAAGGATTTGTCATACATTTAGAAAAGTAAAATACGCATAGCGTGTTATAGTGTTGTAAATTTTGTATTTTATTTACCGGTGTTTTACACTAAGCCTACTTCTGAATGTAGGATAATAATAAAATACAGATTTTACTACAATGCAACGTTCGCGTGTTTCTTGCTCAACATGACACAGTGTCATGTGAATTACACTTGATGCGACTTTTCTGGCAAATAGCCTGTCAATTATTAATTATGCTAGCTAGTATTACAAAATGCATATGATGCATTAGGCTATACATTGTGCTTATCCCCACCCACATTAACTTTGGGCTTCATCACTGTTACAGCCTAATTATATGGGGTCATTGAAATGTATTTACTCAATATGAAATAATCGCAAAGTAATAACTGCTGCGTATTTCCTGAACACTGCTCTGGTCTGCACCTGACTGGTGCGTTTTTCAAGCCTTCTGAAGGTAGGTTTTAATTGAGTTTGAGAAGCAAACCGAAATTGCAAGTTATTGCAGGCTTTAATGAAAATCTTGTGTTCCAGTACTGTGTAGTCCTTGTTAATTAAGCACCCTTTTGAGATATCAATTATAATACATTTAAATAAAAACAAGGTTGTCTGATTGCAACGCATTATTATTTCCTTTTTGTATTAAATAAATAAATAAAAATAGTCTCTCTCTATACACACGCACACACACACACGCACACACACACACACATATATATATATGGGCCTATTTAGCTACTTAACCAAGGTAGGCTTGAATTAAAGTGGTTAATTTATATCTACACAGAAGAAAGCACTGCCCGGGTACAGGTTGTGTCGAGGCTGAGGTCGAGCCAGTCTGGTTGTTTGATGAGGAAAAGATAAAATGGAGTTGCAATAAACGCGTTAAGAATCCGTACCGCTGTTGTGGCGCAGGACTTTTATTCTGCTGTGCTGAACTGAGGAAGAACTGATGACGGAAGAGTTTGATCTTCGGATGGCCAATCAGCAGAAAGAGGCGTATAATTCCCGCCCACGTGTAGAAATCAAATATTCAAACTGTTTATTCATTTTTCCACTTGTGAACGAAAACGAAAACTCACGCCGAAAACTCGTTTTTCGTTTTTCTGAAAATAATGAAAAAACAAAAAACAAGCTGTTTTCTCATTTTTCTACTTTCAATATTAAATCAAAAAAACGATTGAACGAATGATACACGGATTGACTGTATTTGTTTTGTTTTGTTTTGTTTGTAGGTTGACTGTATTTGTTTTGTTTTGTTTTGTTTGTAGGTTGACTGTATTTGTTTTGTTTTGTTTTGTTTGTAGGTTGACTGTATTTGTTTTGTTTTGTTTGTAGGTTGACTGTATTTGTTTTGTTTTGTTTGTAGGTTGACTGTATTTGTTTTGTTTTGTTTGTAGGTTGACTGTGTATTTGTTTTGTTTTGTTTGTAGGTTGACTGTATTTGTTTTGTTTTGTTTTGTTTGTAGGTTGACTGTATTTGTTTTGTTTTGTTTGTAGGTTGACTGTATTTGTTTTGTTTTGTTTGTAGGTTGACTGTATTTGTTTTGTTTTGTTTGTAGGTTGACTGTATTTGTTTTGTTTTGTTTGTAGGTTGACTGTGTATTTGTTTTGTTTTGTTTTGTTTGTAGGTTGACTGTATTTGTTTTGTTTGTAGGTTGACTGTATTTGTTTTGTTTTGTTTGTAGGTTGACAGTATTTGTTTTGTTTGTAGGTTGACTGTATTTGTTTTGTTTTGTTTGTAGGTTGACTGTATTTGTTTTGTTTGTAGGTTGACTGTATTTGTTTTGTTTTGTTTGTAGGTTGACTGTGTTTGTTTTGTTGTTTGTAGGTTGACTGTATTTGATTTGTTTTGTTTTTAGGTTGATTGTATTTGTTTTGTTTTGTTTGTAGGTTGACTGTATTTGTTTTGTTTTGTTTGTAGGTTGACTGTATTTGTTTTGTTTTGTTTGTAGGTTGACTGTATTTGTTTTGTTTTGTTTGTAGGTTGACTGTGTATTTGTTTTGTTTTGTTTGTAGGTTGACTGTATTTGTTTTGTTTTGTTTTGTTTGTAGGTTGACTGTATTTGTTTTGTTTTGTTTGTAGGTTGACTGTACTTGTTTTGTTTTGTTTGTAGGTTGACTGTATTTGTTTTGTTTTGTTTTGTTTGTAGGTTGACTGTATTTGTTTTGTTTTGTTTGTAGGTTGACTGTATTTGTTTTGTTTTGTTTGTAGGTTGACTGTATTTGTTTTGTTTTGTTTGTAGGTTGACTGTGTATTTGTTTTGTTTTGTTTGTAGGTTGACTGTATTTGTTTTGTTTGTAGGTTGACTGTATTTGATTTGTTTTGTTTTGTTTGTAGGTTGACTGTATTGGTTTTGTTTTGTTTGTAGGTTGACTGTATTTGTTTTGTTTTGTTTGTAGGTTGACTGTATTTGTTTTGTTGTTTGTAGGTTGACTGTATTTGTTTTGTTTTGTTTGTAGGTTGACTGTATTTGTTTTGTTGTTTGTAGGTTGACTGTATTTGTTTTGTTTTGTTTGTAGGTTGACTGTATTTGTTTTGTTTGTAGGTTGACTGTATTTTTTTTGTTTTGTTTGTAGGTTGACTGTATTTGATTTGTTTTGTTTGTAGGTTGACTGTATTTGTTTTGTTTTGTTTGTAGGTTGACTGTATTTGTTTTGTTTTGTTTGTAGGTTGACTGTATTTGTTGTGTTTTGTTTGTAGGTTGACTGTATTTTTTTGTTTTGTTTGTAGGTTGACTGTATTTGTTGTGTTTTGTTTGTAGGTTGACTGTATTTTTTTTTGTTTTGTTTGTAGGTTGACTGTATTTGATTTGTTTTGTTTGTAGGTTGACTTTATTTGTTTTGTTTTGTTTGTAGGTTGAGTGTATTTGTTTTGTTTTGTTTGTAGGTTGACTGTATTTGTTTTGTTTTGTTTGTACGTTGACTGTATTTTTTTTTTTGTTTGTAGGTTGACTGTATTTGTTTTGTTTTGTTTTGTTTGTAGGTTGACTGTATTTGTTGTGTTTTGTTTGTACGTTGACTGTATTTTTTTTTTTTGTTTGTAGGTTGACTGTATTTGATTTGTTTTGTTCGTAGGTTGACTTTATTTGTTTTGTTTTGTTTGTAGGTTGAGTGTATTTGTTTTGTTTTGTTTGTAGGTTGACTGTATTTGTTTTGTTTTGTTTGTAGGTTGACTGTATTTGTTTTGTTTTGTTTTGTTTGTAGGCTGACTGTATTTGTTTTGTTTTGTTTGTAGGTTGACTGTATTTGATTTTTTTTGTTTGTAGGTTGACTGTATTTGTTTTGTTTTGTTTTGTTTGTAGGCTGACTGTATTTGTTTTGTTTTGTTTGTAGGTTGACTGTATTTGATTTTTTTTGTTTGTAGGTTGACTGTATTTGTTTTGTTTTGTTTTGTTTGTAGGTTGACTGTATTTGTTTTGTTTTGTTTGTAGGTTGACTGTATTTGTTTTGTTTTGTTTGTAGGTTGACTGTATTTGTTTTGTTTTGTTTTGTTTGTAGGTTGACTGTATTTGATTTGTTTTGTTCGTAGGTTGACTTTATTTGTTTTGTTTTGTTTGTAGGTTGAGTGTATTTGTTTTGTTTTGTTTGTAGGTTGACTGTATTTGTTTTGTTTTGTTTGTAGGTTGACTGTATTTGTTTTGTTTTGTTTTGTTTGTAGGTTGACTGTATTTGTTTTGTTTTGTTTGTAGGTTGACTGTATTTGATTTTTTTTGTTTGTAGGTTGACTGTATTTGATTTGTTTTGTTTGTAGGTTGACTGTATTTGTTTTGTTTTGTTTGTAGGTTGACTGTATTTGTTTTGTTTTGTTTGTAGGTTGACTTTATTTGTTTTGTTTGTAGGTTGGCTGTATTTGTATTTGTTTTGTCTTGTTTGTAGGTTGACTTTATTTGTTTTGTTTTGTTTGTAGGTTGACTGTATTTGTTTTGTTTGTAGGTTGACTGTATTTGATTTGTTTTGTTTGTAGGTTGACTGTATTTGTTTTGTTTTGTTTGTAGGTTGACTTTATTTGTTTTGTTTTGTTTGTAGGTTGACTGTATTTGTTTTGTTTGTAGGTTGGCTGTATTTGTATTTGTTTTGTCTTGTTTGTAGGTTGACTTTATTTGTTTTGTTTTGTTTGTAGGTTGACTGTATTTGTTTTGTTTGTAGGTTGGCTGTATTTGTATTTGTTTTGTCTTGTTTGTAGGTTGACTTTATTTGTTTTGTTTTGTTTGTAGGTTGACTGTATTTGTTTTGTTTGTAGGTTGGCTGTATTTTTATTTGTTTTGTTTTGTTTGTAGGTTGGCTGTATTTGCATTTGTTTTGTTTTGTTTTGTTTGTAGTGTAAAAAACAGTTTTGATGACGAAAGCGCCACTGCGGTTGTTGCCAGGTCCATGGCGTCACAGGTGACGTCACCAGCGCATCGCACCTATCCTCCCCAATCTGACGGTCTTCTGCTCGTTTTATGACATAATAAGGCGCTATTGAAGCATGTCTACTCCGGCGAGACGGCGGCTTATGAGAGACTTTAAGAGGTTTGTGATTTCAGATGAGTGTTATGTGTTGATGTGACGTCTCACGCGCTGTTTATGCTCGAGGCTAGCTTTAGCAGCGTTAGCTAGGCCTGCGCCAGAGTTCATTCCTGTTGTTTTCCTCCACAGTACTATAGTACTTTTTCATAGGGTAGACAGCACTAGTGGGCATCATAGGCAGGCTGGGAAAGCATTCCTGGTGTAGGTTTGGAGACACAGTCCTTACTGATCAGATTCGGGCTCAGTAACGCGAAAGAGCACCACAGTAATGTTAAACATACTATTTTATCGCCATTCTGAGCTGTTTTTATTAATAAAACAGTGATAACACTTTACAATAAGGTCCCTTTAGTTAACGTTAGTAAATGCTTTAACTGACCATGAGAAATACATATGCTACACTACTTTTTAATCGTTGTAAACATTAGCTAATAAACTAAAATATAATTGTTCCATGTTGGTTCATGTCAGCTCAGATCCTTTCAGTAATATTAAGATTCAGCTTTTGATTTTAGTGTATGGACAAACTAAGATTAATACATGCTTTAGAAGTTGTTATTTCATATCAAAGGTAGGCTAGGTGATTTTCTTTCTTTTTATAAACAATTTTTGTTATTCTGGTTGAAATCTCTTCACATTCTGATAAAGGCCTTCTGAAGCAAAGCCATGTGTTGTTGTAAGAAGAATATCCATATTTATATCTTTTAAACTATAATCACTGGCTTCCGGTAACGGCCGTACGCGAGTGTAGTTCCGGCGGAAGACTGACCTCTGACCCAACGAGTGACCTCTGACCCAATGCGTGACGAGTGACCTCTGACCCGACGCATGACGTATTGACCAATGCAGAAGAGCAGAGGATAGAGCAAAACAAAACACCGCTCACGAGTTTAAAATTAGAGTTTTTAAAAGGGGGTTAAATGCTGTTTCATGCATGCTGAGTTCTTTACACGGTTAAAGACTTGGATTCCCATGCTAGACATGGACAAAGCTTTAAAAACATAAGATGGACGTTTCTGTGGCAAAAATACTGCTTCCGGTTTCTCACAAGTACTCAAAGTTTTTTTTGAGTATGGGTTTGTGTGACGTCGAATGCGGTGGAATTTCCTTGTACGGGCACTTCTCCCGGGAAGACCAGAGCGAGAGAGCAAACGCACGTCCATAAACACACTTTTCTCGGAAAAGTCACAGGACTTCACCAAATCAACAATGTCACCACAGAATTGTGTGTTTGATGGAGCAGTCCCAGCGATAAAGCTTCACGTTGTGCATTGGAAGCAGGCGGCGAGTAAAACTGCTTCAGATGTCTGTGTGTTGTTGGCTATGATCCGCCCACAGGATACGCCTCCATCCGCTCGTTTTTTATGGAAAGACTCGGAACAGCGTATCTTTCTTTTATAAATATAATAAAACGAACGACTTTTTGGAGATATGAAGGATGCAACACTACTCTACAGGTACTCAAGATTGACATGAGATTGACTGAGTGTTTCACTACTTTCAAGTGAAATGTGGGAGGAGCTTGAGTTTGTTTGAACCGCGAGAGGCATCGACTCACACCTGAGCTTACGCTACCCCTACTGTATGCGTCAGGTCAGGGGTCACTCGTTATGCGTCGGTTCAGAGGTCGTCTACTCTCACCTGAGCTTAGGCTACTCCTACATCCTAAGTCATACGTCAGGTCAGAGGTCACTCTTCATGCGTCAGGTCAGAGGTCGTCTACTCTCACCTGAGCTTACGCTACTACATCCTAAGTCATACGTCAGGTCAGAGGTCATGCGTCAGGTCAGAGGTCACTCGTCATGCGTCAGGTCAGAGGTCAGTCTTCATGCGTCAGGTCAGAGGTCATCTACTCTCACCTGAGCTTACGCTACTCCTACATCCTAAGTCATACGTCAGGTCAGAGGTCACTCGTCATGCGTCGGGTCAGAGGTGACTCGTCAGGTCAGAGGTCACTCGTCATGCGTCAGGTCAGAGGTCACTCGTCATGCGTCAGGTCAGAGGTCGTCTACTCTCACCTGAGCTTACGCTACTCCTACATCCTAAGTCATACGTCAGGTCAGAGGTCACTCGTCATGCGTCAGGTCAGAGGTCGTCTAGTCTCACCTGAGCTTACGCTACTCCTACATCCTAAGTCATACGTCAGTTCAGAGGTCACTGCCATGCGCCAGGTCAGAGGTCGCCTAGTCTCACCTGAGCTTACGCTACTCCTACATCCTAAGTCATACGTCAGGTCAGAGGTCACTCGTCATGCGTCAGGTCAGAGGTCATCTACTCTCACCTGAGCTTACGCTACTCCTACATCCTAAGTCATATGTCAGGTCAGAGGTCACTCGTCATGCGTCAGGTCAGAGGTTGTCTAGTCTCACCTGAGCTTACGCTACTCCTACATCCTAAGTCATACGTCAGGTCAGAGGTCACTCGTCATGCGTCAGGTCAGAGGTCGTCTAGTCTCACCTGAGCTTACGCTACTCCTACATCCTAAGTCATGCGTCAGGTCAGAGGTCACTCTTCATGCGTCAGGTCAGAGGTCATCTACTCTCACCTGAGCTTACGCTACTCCTACATCCTAAGTCATACGTCAGGTCAGAGGTCACTCGTCATGCGTCAGGTCAGAGGTCGTCTAGTCTCACCTGAGCTTACGCTATTCCTACATCCTAAGTCATACGTCAGGTCAGAGGTCACTCTTCATGCGCCGGGTCAGAGGCCGTCTACTCTCACCTGAGCTTACGCTACTCCTACATCCTAATTCATGCGCCAGGTCAGAGGTCACTCGTCATGCGTCAGGTCAGAGGTCGTCTAGTCTCACCTGAGCTTACGCTACTCCTACATCCTAAGTCATGCGTCAGGTCAGAGGTCACTCTTCATGCGTCGGGTCAGAGGTCGTCTACTCTCACCTGAGCTTACGCTACTCCTACATCCTAAGTCATACGTCAGGTCAGAGGTCACTCTTCATGCGTCAGGTCAGAGGTCACTCGTCATGCGTCAGGTCAGAGGTCACTCGTCAGGTCAGAGGTCACTCGTCATGCGTCAGGTCAGAGGTCGTCTACTCACCTGAGCTTACGCTACTCCTACCATAGAAATATATACATAGATACCTCATTCGACCGCTCCAGGCATTGTAGACGTGCCGCCATTTTAGAACGCTGAACACTTCAGATGCTGTCAATCATCACTTGCATTAAAAAACAAAATTCCAGAAGAAATGGGATAAAATTTTACAGGTGAGAATGTGTTGGTATGTGTTGATATAGCCGATATGTTTTAACTCAATATTACAGGGTTTTAACTATGTTTAGGCTACTTTTTAATGTAGTGTTAGCTAATGCGTTCTTCGTGTATTCACGATATTCTTGCACAAACGCCGCTCCCCTTGAATAGCTTGAGGGTGAGTAAATGTGATCATTTGTTCATGTTTGTGTGAACTAACGCTGTAACGGCGTCTCTGGTGATGCTTTGCAGACTGTGAAGGAGGCCTGGCTTCTGAATTCGCCTGCCCTTTCACGAATGTCAAACAATGGGAACCCTATTTCAGTGTTATTATGCTCTTTCTCTTGGAGTTCACCTCTAGCATATACCGTTGAACTTGGCATTGTGTGATTATTGTGTCTGGTACAACCCAGTGCTTGTGATTTTCCTCATTTGTAAGAGAGTCAAAGGAACATACCATGATTGCCATTCAGTACAGTGGGTCCAGAGCGTTGCCATACGGTAGGTCGAGACAGCCCTTATTAAACACACTCGACTGCTGATAAATGCAGAACTCAGCCGAATGTGTGTGTAAATACAGAGTGTCGATTCATCATAACTGCTATCAGCGAAACAACAGTGAAGTCCGTCTGAATGTGTTGATGAGATGTGTATTATTCACAGCGTACGGCTTGTGTTCTGGTCTCTCTGTGAGCGATCTGAAGCCCTTAATCTTGCTCTCGCTGGTTTACAGACTTCAGGAGGATCCTCCGACTGGCGTCAGTGGTGCTCCTTCAGAAAACAACATCATGCTGTGGAACGCTGTGATCTTCGGGTATGTTCGCTGAGCTGAGACTCATGGGTAATGGCAGCTGATACAGTAGATGTTTATTCTCCTGTCTGTTTCCCTGCAGGCCTGTAGGAACTCCCTTTGAAGACGGTGAGCCAGCGCTTGATTCCTCTATAGTAAACACTAGTCCACCTTGAGAGCGGATTATATCAGCTGTGCGAGCCTCAGGTCATTTCTACAGGACAGATTGCTTCAAAGCAGCTTCACCGTGAGATGTGCCATCTTTAGGGCTGCAACAAACAATTGATAAACTATTTTTTGGTTAACCGATTAATCAAGATGGGAAAATCAATCATTTTAATTCTATTTTATATATTTAAATCAAATAAAACCAACACTTAAAGGCCCGTCACGGTTTAATCAGTGCCGCCACGTTTCATAATATTTTACAGCTTCTCATAATCACATCAAAGGTCTCTAAAGTTATTTTGCACCATTTCTTTGGCAAAGTATCTGTCAATCGAACTCAAATCACTTATCAAATCACCAAAGACTGCAGATTAAATAAGCATACACCGATCAGGCATAACATTATGACCAAGTGAGTAACACTACACGGCTCCTGTTAGTGGGTGGGATATATTAGGCATATATTAGAGTTGATGTGTTAGAAGCAGCATAAGGGTTTGATCAATCACAAGTGAAGACGAAAGGGTTGGCGTTTGTGCCGTTCCGAACTGTGGCAACAGAAAGCGAAAATACAAGAATTTACATTTTCGTCATCGTCCTTTTCATGAGATTCTGCAGTTGTGGCTCTTCGACTTGATGTGCAACCTCCCATAAAAGCACTACGCGATGAAGATTACCACATTTGCAGCGAACAGTTTGACAAGGATGGCTACACAGACTCTTGTGAGGCTAGTTCTCCGTCTGTATACTCGGGTTTGAATAAATAAGGATGACCATCAAAGTCAAATGTGTTCAAAATCTTCAATATTCTGCATAGTTACGTTACGAACCAGTTCTTCTTCACTTGTGAGCTGATCATCACTTTTCACACACACCTGGAGGATCGCCTGTTTCTGGCTACAACTGAGTTCTGTCTAAAACACTATTACGGTGAATTTAAACAATGGCTAAGTGGCTAATGTCACGTAAGGGCCCTGTTCATGGTGGACAGACATGTTAATGGCATGTTGTGTCTGTTAAGAGGCACAGAGACACTCTTTAAGGGTGGACTAGGGATTCTTTAGCCTGTCGTCAGTCCGTCTGCTGTTTGATTAGCTTTATGACGGTTTTACTGCTTAATTAATCTGTGTTGAAAATGAAGTAGTGCAACTACTCTAATTAAAATAAAACCCAGATCAACAATTAAATTGAATCCTTATTGGTGCAGCCTATAGTGTTTTTCACGTTAAGCGTTATTAGTGATTGAAATACTGCTGCAACAGCTGCTGTATATGGTATATAAGTGCCCAAAATATGCATCTTATTCATATAATTTTAAGTTGGACATTTGACAGGCTTGTGCTGCAGTTCAATGGAGTTCGGTTTTGCCCTCGAAGGCTCCGCGACAGTCACGTGACTGAAAACTATGAATAGCGCCACCAAGTGGCCAGTCGGCGTGTCCTTTTTCACGCGACCACAGAATGAGCTCTTACACAGAGCACGTGCCACGTGCCAAGTTTGGTGAAAATACCTCATTCCGTTCACAAGTTTTAGCCAATTTAGGAAAAGTGGCTCCTCCCACTTTTTTGAACGTTTTGTCGATAAATATTGACAATCGGGCTCTTTCTACACTGGTTCGGTTCAGAGGCCTGTTGCATGAAGCTAGCTGAACAAACTCTGAGTTTCAGAGTAGGTTTAGAGTTGACAAATCCAGATAAATCCAACCTGGTTTAGATCAAGTTCAATTGTTTCTCAAAGCTTGGTATAAACTTTCTCTGTAGACTCAGGTTTAATCCAGAGTTTGTGATTAACACTGAAGCGCGTGCACCTGAAAGTGTGACACATGCGGCAAACAGCCAATCACAGTGTGTGTTTGATTCACTTCTCTTCTGAAGATTGAGAGATCGTTCTGAAAATTATCATGAAATTAAATGTGTTTAAAGCAGGAATAAACACTTCTGCTGCAGCTGAAAGAATATCTGACTATATCAATGCATGATGTTAATCAAAGAAATATGCCTAATAATTACAGGTTCACAAAGAGCTCAAATAAATACACGTTGTTTAAAAGAATTATGAATGCGTGTTTTATATTTATATTAATATTTGGCTACTTGTCAATATAATATAATTATATGAATATATTATGTGAATTAAAAGTGATTATAATTCATATATTATAAATATAATAAATAATTTGCACCAAAAGATGAGCAATTTTGACTAAAGTTTTTCACTATAAACTACTTTAATTTGAGAGATAGAGGTGGTGTGAGTTTTACTTGCAGCTGATTGGTCCAGTTTGAGTTTGTGATCTCTATCCCAGAATAAAACCGGCTCCAGAGCAGGTTAGGTGTGTAGTGTAAGTTACCATGGTGATTAACACCGCTAAAAACCAATCCACCTTCTTGAGCCCGAAAAACCAGAGTTTGCTCAAACTAATCTCAAACTTACCTGGGTAGCAACTGAAACCAGCTTTGTGCAACAGGCCACAGATCGGGCCAAAAACCCAGGACTAGTTAGCTAAAGGCTGGAATACACTACACTGTTTTTAAAATCTGATTTTTAAAACTCTAGGCATCATACACTTGCCAACATTTAAAGCAAAGACCGCCAGTAGGTGGTGCACTGTCTAAAATGAGTGACTCATTGAAACACTCATTCAAAAACAAAGTGTGACCATCGTTATGGATAAATAGGTAATTAAATCAATAGTTTTTCCATTAGTGAAACACTGTTGCTCAAAGAAGCACATGCTCTGGGGCCTGTACCATGAAGCCGGTTTAGCTGGATAGCCAGATATGTTTAAGCTTAGTTTGTACCAATCCTGGGTTTTAAGTACCATTAAAGTGGTTGGCTTTTAGCAGTGTTCCTCTCCATAGTAATTTACGCTCCGGAGCAGGTTATGTTTGGGATAAGAGATCGCAAACTGGACCAATCAGCTGTGAGCTCATCTCTGATGCAATAAAGCCACTCCCCCTGTTTCTCTTGCTCCAAATTAAAGGTCACTACATGATAATATATACATATATTGTCTAATGTTGATTACTTAATATAATAATTGGACAATTATAAATGACATAGTAAAATATGTTCAAATAGAAATCAGTTATTTTACATTTTAATAATATTTCACAATATTAAAGTTTTTATATATACCATAGAAACGGATTGCTAATATATATATACTATATACTACTTTCACAACTATTTTCTTTATTTATCCTCTTACATGGAACATTATTTTCTTCTTTGAAGTATATATAAAGAATTTAAAAGCATTTACAATGCCTTTATCTTCAGCAGAAGAGTTTTGAATCACGTTAGCTCTCTCGCGAGAAATGAGTCACATGTGCGTTGAAAGGCCTGTGATTGGCTGGTCACTGCTGATGTCACACTTTCACGTGCACGCGCTCCACAAACTCAGGATTAAAGCCTGAGCTGACAGAGAGAGTTGATGATTAGCATCATGGGACCAACAAAGCCTGAACTGATTGGTTTGGTTTTGTCAACTCAAAACTAATCCTATAACCCTGAGTTTGTTGATCTACCATCATGGTACAGGCCCCGGGTGTGGAGTGGCTTTGTTTGGAGCTACTTTCGTTGACAATATTTATATGTAAGCTACTTAATACAATAGTTTTTGCTGTTGATTCCTACATGAGTCTGCGCGAGCATGGAGTAGCACGACCTTGTTTACGTTATTAAATAATCTGTTAGCATTTAATGTAATACAATTGAAGCTTTAATCAAGTTTAAACACGTATCCCGGGAAAGCGTTAATGAAAAACCCGTAACAGTAAATATTAACATAATATTGAATGAATTAAGACAAATGTTGACCTCAGAGTTTGGTTTGCTGATTATGTTTAGCTCTGTTGCGACTGTGTGTAATGTATTCCAGCCTTTTAAAGCAAATTACAATTAAGTCCAAAATACCCGACAATTTCACCAATTTCAGTAATCCATGCTATATAGCAAAAGATCGAGCAGACCCTCTGCTTTAAACAAACTGATGTTTTCCAGCTTCATGCATTCTGTTTTGCTCAACTGTTTCCTCATAGAAATGCATATTATTATGGTGATTATTAGTAATTCATTGTTGCAGCTCTAGTCTACCATTCTTGCTGAATCATCTCTCTCTCTCTGCAGGAACATTTAAACTCGTTATTGAATTTTCAGAAGAATATCCCAACAAGCCTCCCACGGTTCGCTTCATCTCCAAAATGTTCCACCCCAATGGTGAGCATCTGAGAGTTGAGTTGTGAAGCGAGGACCAGCGTTCGCAGTGTTTGACTGATGTTGTTCTGTTGTGTGTCAGTGTATGCAGATGGCAGTATATGTTTAGACATCCTTCAGAATCGCTGGAGTCCCACGTACGACGTTTCCTCCATTCTGACATCCATCCAGGTGCATGATGGGTTTGTTACACTTACATGTATAAAGGCTCCTGTGGTGTGGCACTTCAGTTATGAGATACCAGCCCGAGAGCTTCATGGGTTTGTGACGGTAACACATTTTCATGTTGTGGTAATTGCAGCTTTTATCACGGTATTATCTAGCCTGGCGTGGCTATACTCAACTCTAGTCAGAATATGAGTCTGGTACCGCTCCATTGGGCTTTGATTATGGGGCGTGTTTCAACCGAGCCAGGAAAGACCTCAATTGGATAGACCCACAACCAATCAGAGCAACGGAGCGACGCGTAACGTTAGTTATCAGCAGAACTCAACTGGAACTGTGTTGCCAAGTCTGTGTTTTTCCCGCGGGTTGAAGCGACCCCAATTATGTGATTTATATAAACCCAGGAATGCGAATTTTAGCAGGCAACCTTTCCAAAATAACATATTTTGCCAACCAAACGCCTTTTTTTTTCCGGAGATCCCCCCGGAAAGTTATTGTTTTGGGCTATAGTTTTGAGTAGCAATTGCGCGACATTGCAAAAAAACGTGGCAACCCTGTCTGCACGCGCGCTGGATTAAGTAACGTTACAAGAAAAAGATGAGTGTAAACGATCTTTGCCAGTATTGTAATAAAAGAATTGAAGGATACACAGAGTACTTCCCAACACGATCATCGTTTCTGAGAGAAATAGTGAAGGTGAATGCATATACGAACAAGTTCTCCGTTTAGGATAAGAGCAAACTCAACCCAAAGCGCCTTTGATGACGTGGATGATTACGTTACTGTTGATCATCTGTCCATCATCGTCTAAAGCCCGCCCTGATGATCTCATTGGTCCGAACAGTTTCTGTTCAGGCATAATAACTCCTCTATGGAGCGAGTCCAGACCGAATTGCCAGAGCAAAAAATGTGTGGGCGGGGCTAAATTCGGCTGGCATCCAGGCTAGGTATTATCACGATACTGGAAAAGGTTTTTGTCATGCTATAACAGGTTTCAAAACTGAACATTTAAATGCAAAGAATTATAAAGAAAAATATGCAACAGCTATCACATTTATAATAAGATTTTATTAGTTAACGCTAGAAACGTGTAATGGCAGGGACCTTAAAAATATTGTTAATATGCAATCAGAGCAGTGGGCGTTTGAATGACACACCCATTACCAACAGGGTAGAAAATAGCTTATTACTTCTAAATTAGGATGTTTTTGATGTAAAGATTTTGATAATATCATAAGAGTCATGACGCCTTTAAAAGTAATGCGCTACAACATTGCATTACTCCCGAAAAAGTTAGTAATCGTGTTACTTTCAATGGAAAGTAATGTGTTGTGTTACTCCTGCGTTGCGTTCTCTCACCGGGGCGGGGCTTACTTGTTTGATTATTTGAATAACAAGTGAATAAGCTTAGGGATCGCAGTCATCTGGTCGTGCACCTGCCGAAATGAGGTCTAGATGTGCACACATTACTACAATACCCATCAAGTTCGCACTAGTTACTTGGGAAAAAATGATCTGATTACGTTACTTATAATGCAATACCCCCAACGATGAGTGTGTGAAGATTGCGGATCATTAAAAATAAATGGTAATTCTGCATTTAATCAACACAAGCGTTACATTTCCTGAGGTTCTTTAACATTGATTCCTCTCATTAACAAGGAGGAGGAAAAATGAACCGGTGTGTCTAGTTACACTAAGTGCCTTGTTGGCAGAGGCTATTCACACTAACCCCGCCCACCGACATCTGATTGGTCAAGACAAAATTATAGAAGACGCTGGATTGTCAACAGCATCTATAGGGGTGAGGCGCCTGACAGGAAATTCATGCAAATCGACCCGAGTTTGATTCCGCTTTTAGCCGAACCTGCTCTACTCCCTTTTCCATCACATATCAGATCGGAAAGGCTTTGATTTTCAGTAAAAATTAAGGAAATACATTCAAAAAGTGTCTAACGTGTGTTTAATAATATAGTGTTTAGGGGTCAGTGTAGGGAGGGCTTTGTCACAAGGCGAAATCCATTTAATAAATACAATATAATTTAGAGAAATCACTTCCGGTGAGTGAGGTCAAAATACACGATATAGCGTAGAGATACACGAGAGATCACTTCCTGTGAGTGAGGTCAAAACACACGATATGGCGTAGAGATACGACGAGATCACTTCCGGTGAGTGAGGTCAAACCACGATCGATATGGCATAGAGATGCGAGAGATCACTTCCGGTGAGTGAGGTCAAAACACACGATATGGCGTAGAGATACGCGAGAGATCACTTCCTGTGAGTGAGGTCAAAACACACGATATGGCGTAGAGATACACGAGAGATCACTTCCTGTGAGTGAGGTCAAAACACACGATATGGCGTAGAGATACGCGAGAGATCACAAAATACACGATATCTCACGCCATATCGTGTGTTTTGACCTCACTCACAGGAAGTGATCTCTCTCGTATCTCTACACCATATCGTGTGTTTGGACCTCACTCACAGGAAGTGATCTCTCGATCTCTACGCCATATCGTGGTTTGACCTCACTCACCGGAAGTGATCTCTCGTGTATCTCTACGCCATATCGTGTGTTTTGACCTCACTCACAGGAAGTGATCTCTCGCGTATCTCTACGCCATATCGTGTGTTTTGACCTCACTCACAGGAAGTGATCTCTCGCGTATCTCTACGCCATATCGTGTGTTGACCTCACTCACAGGAAGTGATCTCTCGCGATCTCTACGCCATATCGTGTGTTGACCTCACTCACAGGAAGTGATCTCTCGCGTATCTCTACACCATATCGTGTATTTTGACCTCACTCACCGGAAGTGATCTCTCGCGTATCTCTATGCCATATCGTGTTTTGACCTCACTCACCGGAAGTGATCTCTCGCGGATCTCCGCCATATCGTGTTTTGACCTCACTCACAGGAAGTGATCTCTCGCGTATCTCTACGCCATATCGTGTGTTTTGACCTCACTCACAGGAAGTGATCTCTCGTGTATCTCTACGCCATATCGTGTGTTTTGACCTCACTCACAGGAAGTGATCTCTCGGATCTCTACGCCATATCTCGTGTTTTGACCTCACTCACCGGAAGTGATGGCGCGCTGATGTCAGTGTTGTATTTGAGCCACAGGTTTTTGTGTGTGTGTTTACTCTCATAGCTCTCACACACTCTTCTGTTCCCATTGACATGCATTATACGACTGACACACTGCAATGGTTGAGTTAAACATCTTCATTTGTGTTCGACTGAAGAAACAAACACACCTACATCTGGGATGCCCTGGGGGTCAGCAGACACACATCACATGCTCATTCCTGGGTCAACTATCCCTTTAAACGGTGTAAATAGAATCTATCGTTAAGTAAATAGCCACAGCCGAAATGTGTGACAACCACTGAAAAAGCAATGAAAGCAGTGAAGCGTCAGGGTCTGTTAGGAGTCATCTTATTGAAGTATTGAATTATTTTGCATTGGGATATGACCTGTGGCTCATCCAGATTCTTGTGTTTAGTCTCTACTGGACGAGCCCAACCCAAACAGCCCAGCCAACAGCCAAGCGGCTCAGCTCTATCAGGAGAACAAACGTGAATATGAGAAGAGAGTGTCTGCCATCGTGGAGCAGAGCTGGGTCGACTCGTAACGCTCCGACTGAGAGCCGCCATTGCACAGGAACATTTGACAAAAAACATCATCCGTGTGCTTATTTATTTTAACTGCATGGTAAGTTATTGCTAACTAAATTTGAGATGCGCTGTTGTCGGATTGATGATTTAAAGCAATGCAGATTATTGGAAAACATGTCCATCTTAGAGTGAATATATCTGAAAAATCTCACGCCCGTTTGCCTTTAAACACACCTAAAGATCGACGATGGGAATCATCTTTTTGTATCTGTATTTGATAACATCTTTATGCTCACATGTTTGTGCTTCAAATGAAACCACACAAAAACGAGGGCATGTCCGTGTGAACGGCGCCCTACATGCAGGAATATGTTTGGAGAGTTAGCTTTTGTGAATTTATCATAAGAACATTTATACTTCTAATACGCTGTATAAAAAAAATAAAACATTTTTCAGACTTGGAGTGAAGAGAATGAGTTCATCTTTATTGGAGCCGATTGCTAATACAAAAAACAAAGCATAAACAAACACTGGTCATGGTATGTACAACATGTCACGGGTCAGCGCTGGTGCTGGAGGAGGCTCTGATCCACCGGAGGTCACCTCTGCAGATAACACACAACACAACAGCTCAGATCGGCTTGGGTTATGATATTAATCCGCCGTTTATTCAAGCATCAGGACACATGAAGGGTCCCGCTCTAAAAATGGATTTAAACCTTTTTTTCTTTTTGGTGAAAGAAATGCATACATGAAGAAAGCCAAAATATTCAATGCAATTGATGTGCATTGACTGAGTGATCCACAGGTTTGTACAGGAGCTCTTGAGCCAAATCACAAGGGGGTTAAAATGACTGTAGAAAGATGGCAGCATCATTATTTTACTCTCACACAGAGATTGGCAGATCTATTAGTGAAATCTGTTGACTTTATCAATCTGTGTCTCATTATACGCCAACGGCGACTGCTCAAACATGGGGAAAATGACACAAGAAGTGCTTATTTCCCAAGTTTGCGTCCCTGTAACTCAAAAAGTATTAAAGATATCTTAATATCCTTTTAGATTCTGGTTAACAACAAACATTTCTTTAGGTGTCTTTATTTTAAAGGCCCTCGAGGGTTCATTCCCAGAGATATGGAGATCTCAATGCGGCTCCATGAGTAAATTGGTCAAATCAGTGGCCAAAAACCAAATGTAGGTCACTTGGCAAACAGCTGACACTTTTTCTTTTAAAGGGTCATGAACCCTCTGTTTCAGCAGACGTCAGTTCTCAACACAGCTTTGAAAAGCTCTAAAAGTGGGCGTGGTTCAACGGGTTCTGATTCAGATTAATTTCGCTCTTATTAAAGCATCAAATCTTCCCACAAATGACCATTAAGTTACGCTCAACACAATACACATATGGATTTATAAGCTCAGCGATACACAAATATCCTGTGACAACTATAACTCAATGCACAGCCATTTGTTCTCTGCATCTAAAATATATGAACACGCTGTTGCATAACTTTGATAACTTATTATTTTGTGGAGATGTGTAAGCCGTTTGGTGGGTTAAATGGCCATTAGAGTGGTTACAATCTCTGTGGATGAATGGCGTTTGTGTGAAGACTCAGGATTTATTGAAGAGAACGTAGGCAACGCAGACACTCATACAACGCGGAAAAACACTGGTTTGTGATGCATTAATGCATCTCTCACTTACTCTATGCCATCTCACTGTTTGAAGCGCTAGTCAGAGGGAAATGCCTATCAACGTGCGCTGTCATGAATAATTAAGCAACGCGTCTTCTCATTGGATAAAGACACGGACACCGATGAGTCATCGCCCGTACTATAGTACGAGAAAGCATCACAGCCTATGACCTTCACATAAAGACGAGTTTAACATCCCAGAACATTTGGTTTAGGGTTTTCATGACCCTTTAAAGAGGAATATCTGAAGAACAAATCATGTTGAACTGGAAATGTCTCGTGTTTTTCTATCAACTCGATTGCATCGAACATCTGTCGGCGTGCCATAAATGTTCTTTTCCAAAGTTTGCGTGCCGCTAACTCTAAAAGTATTAAAGATCTCTCAATATCCTTCTAGATTCTCATTCTTAATAAACTGTTCTTTTGGTATCGTGATTTTAAACGCCCTATATGGTTCAATCACACAGATAATGAGATCTCAATGCGGCTCCATGTTCAATTTTCACACAGCTGATATGTCATGGATTTAAAGAGGAATATTTAAAAGAACAAATAACACTGAAACTAGAAATATATCATTTCCCGTTATCAAAACTATTGTATTCAACACACCAAAAACTAACATCTTTCTGAAGTTTGCATGTCTGTAACTCAAGACGTGTTAAAGATATCTTAATATCATTTTAGATTCTTATTCCTATTAAACTTTTCTTTTGAAATCTTCCAAATCTCCCAATATGGTTCAGTTCCAAAGTAATTGGGATGTCAATGCGGGAGCATGTAGTTATGATGTTGCGTATTTGAACTGTTGGTGGCTTCATGAACAAAATCTTCCAAATATCCCTAAAACTGATTCAAGTATAGATTCGTATAAATACATAATTGAGAGCAAGTTAATGTGCTTCAACTTGACCACTTCAGTGGCTTTAAGAGATAAGATACATTTCTAGTTTAACATTATTTGTTCTTCAGATATTCCTCTTTAAATGCAATAAGTATCAGCTGTGTGCAACGTGACCCACATTTGTTTTTTGGCCATTGGAGCCGCATTGAGATCTCCATATCTCTGGGAATGAACCCTCGAGGGCCTTTAAAATAAAGATACCCAAAGAAATGTTTGTTGTTAACCAGAATCTAAAAGGATATTAAGATATCTTTAATACTTCTTGAGTTACAGGGACGCAAACTTGGGGAAAATAACGCCTGAAGTGCTTATTCCCCATGTTTGAGCAGTCACCGTTGGCGTATAATGAGACACAGATTGATAAAGTCAACAGATTTCACTAATAGATCTGCCAATCTCTGTGTGAGAGTAAAATAATGATGCTGCCATCTTTCTACAGTCATTTTAACCCCCTTGTGATTTGGCTCCAGATCTCTAAAGACATGTTCTGATGTGTTTGTCAATGCACTGGCACAGGTTTACCTGCTGTTTTTGCTGTTGGATCAGTTCATCTCTGGTCTTAAAAACAGGAGCGTCCTCCACAACAATCCCCTCGGCCATCTCGCTGACCTTCTCCAGCAGCTCGGGGTTGTACCTTCAGAGTCACATGATCACATGAACAGTCACATGACACCGTTTTAGAATGTTACGCAAATCTCTTAAAGTCAGGAATTACACTGGCGAGGTCAGTAGCGGAAACGTTTGATTTTACACTTGTTTAATGATCATAGTGGTGTTTAGTGCAAAAAAAGGCAATTACACATGAAAATAAATACAGTTCTTTCATAAATGTCTCTTAAATATGTATTACAAATGTAAACAATGTATTATTCGTTAGTCACAACAATGGTTTGGTCTCATATGGGTGATATTTTTAATTGATCGTTTATAATTTCATAATAGTTAAGTACAGAAGCTTGTTTTCAGCACGGAATTAAAAAACAAAGGGTTAATTGCGACTTTTCCCTCACAATTCCGAGTTTCCGACTTTCTCGCATTTGCGATCGAGTTCACAAATGAATCAGAGTTATAAACTCGTACATGCACGTATTGTGAGATAAAAACTCACAATTACCCATATAAAACATATTATTCCGTGTTTATAACACAAAGCGAAATGCGTCATGTGGACATTTTCTATACTTATAAATGTAAACAATGCAGTTATAGTTTTCGTTAGTCACAACAATGGTTTGGTCACATTTTTGTGATATATTATACATCTCTGATTCATTGATCATTTATAATTTCATAATGGTTTAGCTTGTTTTCATCACGGAATTAAAAACAAACGACTTTTACCTCACAATTCCGAGTTTCTAACTTTTCTTTCTCGCATTTGCGAGTTTATACCTCAGAAATGAATCTGAGGGGGAAAGTTATAAACTCGTAAATGTACTTCAGAATTGTGAGATAAAAAAAGTGACAATTACCTTTATAAAACAATTTTATTCCGGAAAAAAAACATATTCTTCCGTGTTTATAACACAAAGCGAAATGCGTCACGTGATCGATCGCGCGCGCGCCTGACCTGCAGCCCAGGAACACGTGGTTCGCCCACACCATGGACAGCGCGAGCAGCTGATCCACGCGAGGCTGCTCTTCGTAGTTGGAGATGTTCCTGAAGAGAAACTCCCTCCTGCTCTTCCAGTGCTTGTCGCTCTCGGACACGCCGCGGAACGTCTCGATGAAGTCGGAGAGCAGCCTGTTCTGCCCGATGAAGTCTTCCACATCCGCAGTCGCCATGTTTGAGAGATGACGTCACTCACCGCTATTCTTCTAGCGCTTATTGGCGGTTGGCAAACCCGCGTAGCCTAAAGGCGAATCACTGCCACCTGCGGGATCGGAGCGGCACTTCATGACCCAATCGACTTTCCTTAGTTCGTTTTTTCTACATGATCTGATCAAACACACGCTTAAACTCGGCTTGATTCGGTCGTTCTAAAGGTATGTACAATAAATCTAAACATTTCCAAACATAAATAAAGCAATGTGGAACGGACATGATCACACACACACACACACACACACACACACACACACACACACACACACACACACACACACACACACACACACACACACACACACACACACACACACACACACACACACACACACACACACACACACTGCCCCT
>CM040930.1:1764405-1929405 GCA_023029165.1 Gobiocypris rarus | reverse complement strand
AGTCGGTCAGCAGCAGGAAGCAGAAAGTGCTCTAAAACTTCCTGGTATACGGCTGTGTTGACCTTTGACCTCAGTGGACCAACACCAGGAGATGACATGGCACCCCAAACCATCAAACTTCACACTGGACCTCAAGCAACGTGGATTGTGTGCCTCTCCTCTCTTCCTCTAGACTCTGGGACCCTGATTTCCAAAGGAAATGCAATATTTAGATGATTCAAGATTCAAGATTCAAGAGTTTTATTTGTCACATACACAGTTATATACAGAATATACAACTGGCAGTGAAATGTAAACAGGTCCGCTCTAAAGACAGTGCAAATAACAGTTACAAGAAAACACAAGGAGGAAATTAAAATAGAAATAGAATAAAAATAGAATAAAAAAGTACTAAACATATGTAGAGTTATAAATAATCAAGTAGGAGATAAAAATATATATATAAAGTATAATGTGCAAACAATAGGTATAATGTAATGTGCAAACAGAAGTATAATGTGCAAACAGGTTTATAACAGGCTGTTACACAGTAACAATAGAACATAAAGTGCAGTGCAATGACAGTATGTGGATGTTAATGTTAAACTGGATGTTTATGTGTGTGCGGGTGAAGTGAAGTCACGTGACTGAGTTCAGGAGTCTGATGGCCTGGGGAAGAAACTCCTCCTGAGTCTTTCAGTTTTTGCCATCAGGCTCCGGAAAGCGTTTACCAGATGGCAGTGGGGTGAAATGGGATTTTGCAGGGTGGTTAATGTCTTTGATGATATTAGCAGCTCTACCTCTGCAGCGTTTGGTGTAAATGTCCTGCAGAGGCGGGAGAGCTGACCCTGAGATGCGCTCGGATAAGCGCACCACTCTTTGCAGGGCTTTGCAGTCATGACTGGTGCTGTTCCGCATCACGCTGTGATGCACTGAGTCAGGACACTTTCTATCGCCCCTCGATAGAAAGTTTTCAGGATAGCTGGTGAGACCCTGAATTTCCTCAGCTGGCGCAGGTGGTACAGTCTTTGCCTGGCTTTTTTCACCTGAGCCTGGATGTGTGCAGTCCAGGTCAGGTCCTCGGAGATGTTCACACCCAGGTACTTGAAGCTGTTCACTCTCTCTACCGGTGTCCCGCTGATCATGAGAGGAGTATGACCGTTGCTGTCTCTTCCTGAAGTCCACAATCAGTTCTTTGGTCTTGCTAACATTCAGAGAGAGACAGTTGTCCTGGCACCATGATGTCAGTTGCTCCACCTCGTCCAAGTATGCCGTCTCATTGTTGTTGGAAATGAGACCCAGGACAACAGTATCATCAGCAAACTTGATGATAGTGGTGGAGCTGTGTGTGGACAAACAGTCATGGGTGTAGAGAGAGTAGAGCAGGGGACTCAGCACACAGCCCTGTGGAGCTCCCACACTCAGGGTGATGGAGGTGGAGGTGAACTGGCCTACTCTCACCGCCTGGGGTCTGCCAGTGAGGAAATCTTCAATCCAGAGGCAGAGAGAAGAATTCAGGCCGAGATCCAGGAGTTTGTGTGTTAGCTTAATGGGAACTATGGTGTTAAAGGCTGAGCTATAGTCAATAAATAGCAGCCTGACATAGTTCCCACTTTTGCTGTCGATGTGAGTGAGGCAGGAGTGAAGGACGTGAGAGATGGCATCTTCAGTCGATCTATTGGGACGATAGGCAAACTGAAGAGGGTCCAAAGTGTCAGGAATGGAGGAGCAAATGTTGTTTTTGATGAGTCTCTCAAAGACCTTCATGACTATAGATGTGAGAGCCACTGGACGATAGTCATTTAGGCAAGAGGGTTTACTGTTCTTAGGTACAGGGATGATGGTGGATTTTTGAAGGAGGTGGGGACAACAGATGTAGCAAGGGACTCATTAAATATGGATGTAAAGAGCCCAGCGAGCTGATCAGCACAGGACCGTAGAACACGACCTGAAATACCATCTGGCCCAGGAGCTTTCCTGACATCCACACGTTTGAGTGCCCTCCGAACCTCGTCCTCCGAGACAGAGATCACGTGACTGTTGCTGCTCTGAGGACTCTCTCTGACGCGTCACTGGGCGGAGTCGAGCTGCCGCGATTACAATCAAAGCGAGCGTAGAAAGAGTTTAACTCGTTCACAAGCAACGGATCAGCTCTCACCTCTGCAGAGGATTTAGTTCCAAAAGCACAGATGGTCCTAAGTCCCTGCCACATCCGCCGAGAGTCGTTGAGTTGGAAATGAGATTCCACTCGGTCTTTATAACGGAGCTTTGCGGCTTTGACGGCGCGCCGGAGGGCGTAACATGATGCTTTGTACTCCCTCATATCCCCTGTTAGGAGACCGGCATTATAGGCTGCAGTGCGTGTGTTTACTGCAGCGCGGATTGAACTGTCCACCCACGGTTTCTGATTAGGAAGGACGTTACAGTTATTGTTTGTGTGGCTTGCTCTGTCAGTGTGTTGATAAAGCAGAGCGCCACATCCGTGAACTCGCTGACGTCATCAGAACTCGCGCGAAACATGTCCCAGTCGACGTCATCAAGAGCTGCCTGTAGCGCGAACTCTGAATGGGATGACCAGCGTTTAACATCCCTCCTCACCGGGGTTCTTGAACGAGCCTCTGTTTATATTCCGGTGTGAGGAAAATGGCGGCATGGTCCGATTTGCCAAAAGCTGGCTGTGAACGAGCTTTGTAGGCGTTCTTAAACGGAGAGTAGCAATGATCCAGTGTGTTTGCTCCTCGTGTGGGGCAGGAGACATGCTGGTGAAAGTTTGGCAATACTTTCTTTAAGTTTGCTTTGTTAAAATCACCCGCGACGATGAAAGCAGCGTCGGGGTGTTTGTTTATTAAGCCGCTGGTCACATCATGGAGGCCAGATAATGCCAGCCCCGTGTCCGCCTGTGGTGGAATATAAACGGCAGTGGCGATGACCGAGGAAAACTCCCTCGGCAGATAGAATGGACGGCAAATTATTGTTAAATGTTCCAAGTGAGGCGAGCAGGATCGCGAAAGAATGGAGATGTTCCTAGGATCGCACCATTTCTTGTTGATCATGAAACACACTCCACCGCCTTTGGATTTACCGGTATCGGCTGTTCTGTCCATCCGAAAAACAGAGAAGTTCTCGGACGGCGTCACGGCTGTATCCGGGACCGCGGAAGTGAGCCATGTTTCTGACAAACAATAGATGTTACAGTCTCTCATGTCCCGTTGAAAACTTATCCTGGCTCTAAGATCGTCCATCTTATTCTCCAAGGATTGGACATTTGCGAGCAGAATGCTCGGGAGAGGAGGACTGAATGCTCTTTTTCTCAGCCTGTTGCGGATCCCAGCCGCTTTCCGCGGTGTTTTTTGAATCTTCGCCGACGACTCGAGTGGCCATTGTTCAACTCGGCATCCCGGCGAATCTCAGATGGAAGATTGGAGAAAGTGTCCTGAAACAGGTCAGTGTAGCGGTAACCAATTTCCAGAAGTGTTTCGCTGTCGTAACAGATCAAAGCAGATGATCCGTTGGAAAAATAGAGAATAAAAGAGAGTAGAATAATAAATAAAAGCAAAGTCTTAGCGGAGCGACCTGAACGGGCGTCCAACACGGCGGCGCCATTTTGCCATTTTACCTTCATTTACCTTCATCAGAGAACATAACTCTGAACCCCTCAGCAGCAGTCCAGTCCTTTTTGTCTTTAGGCCAGGCGAGACGCTTCTGACGCTGTCTGTTGTTCAAGAGTGGCTTGACTCCAGGAGTGCGACAGCTGAAACCCATGTCTTGCATACGTCTGTGTGTAGTGGTTCTTGAAGCACTGACTCCAGCTGCAGTCCACTCTTTGTGAATCTCCTCCACATTTATGAATGGGTTTTGTTTCACAATCCTCTCCAGGGTGCAGTTATCCCTATTGCTTGTACACTTTTTTCTACCACATCTTTTCCTTCCCTTCGCCTCTCTATTACTGTGCTTGGACACACAGCTCTGTGAACAGCCAGCCTCTTCTGCAATGACCTTTTGTGTCTTGCCCTCCTTGTGCAAGGTGTCAAAGGTCATCTTTTGGACAGCTGTGAGGTCAGCAGTCTTCCCCATGATTGTTTAGCCTACAGAACTAGCCTGAGAGACCATTTAAAGGCCTTTGCAGGTGTTTTGAGTTCATTAGCTGATTAGAGTGTGGCACCAGGTGTCTTCAATATTCAACCTTTTCACAATATTATAATTTTCTGAGATACGGAATATTCCTTAGTTGTTGGTTATAATCATCAAAATTAAAAGAAATAAACATTTGAAATATATCAGTCTGTGTGTAATGAATGAATATAATATACAAGTTTCACTTTTAAAATCAACTTTTTGATGATATTCTAATTATATGACCGGCACCTTTATATGATTATTATGGTTTAAAAGAGGCAGGAAGGAGAAATGAAAGGGTGCTGAATAATAACCTACTCAACCCCCTTGAATAGTGAGATTAATGGTGAACTATATAATTATTATAATTAATAAAATATCTAAAATGATATATGCGGTAGACATCTTGTCTGTTGTCCAGTGGTTCCCGAAACGCATGCACCTCTTTCTCCTCAGGTTCACCTCACACCCAAACTCATTTTGTTTGCATGAAAGGCTGATCTTTTATAATTAATGCCACTTAAATATTTAGAAATGCATGACATTTAGACATTAGAGTATCTGATAAAGGGTTTGTATTGCCATCCGTGGATCTGTCATTGCTCAGACGGCTCTTTATAGGGAAAAGGGCTTGAATGTTTGCTTGTTTTCACACTAAGACAAAAAATGTTTTTTTTAAGGTGAGACACTACAGGCAAAAGCACAGTTTTTCATGCATCTGTCAATTATTATTATTATTTTTCAGACTAGTGGAGAGAAAACATCCAAAATACACGTTTATGTGAATCTTTAATAGCACTTGATGTGTGATCAGTGACAGCACGTCTCTCTAAATGAGTTTCCCTGCACTTCAGACGCTCTCACAGTTCATATCCGTGTCCTGAAGCTTCTCACGCGGGAGGTTCTTCACATGTCATCTGGATTATACAACATTTTATATACTAAACACTGCTAAAAAAATGTATCCAGTGTTCAGATTTCTGCTCTGAAATTTTATGCAAATTAGTGCATATTTAATGAGGCAATGCCTCATTTGCATATTTAAAACAACATTTTAATACAGAAGTTTGCAATTAGATTTGGATTACAGTAAATATCTTGCAGTGAGTTGTCCTGCACTTCAGCAGCTCTTACAGGTTTATTCATATTCTGAGGGCTGCTCATCATCTGCCGGGATTATACAACATTTTGTTCCTAAAAAATGGTGATTTTTTTTTTTCCTGGCTGTTGACGATTTATGGACTGATAAAAAAATCAAACGCATAAACTGATTTTTGCTCTAGAATTGTTTGCGCATATTTAATTAGATAATGCCTAATTTGCATATTAAAAACAACATTTCAGAAAACTTGTAATACCTTTTTTTTCTCCAATTCTTAGTGTAATAAACTGGGCAAGTCTGGGGATATATATTAGTTAATTGTTCACTTCAGCAGCTCTTACAGTTCATATCTGTATTCTGAAGCTCCTCACTGAGGGCTGCTCATCATCTGCCGGGATTATACAACATTTTGTTCCTAAAAATGGGTGAAAATGTATTTTTTTCCTGGCTGTTGACAGTATTTTCTGATTTATGGACTGAAATGAAACGCATAAACAGATTTTTGCTCTAGAATTGTATGCATATTTAATTAGATATTACCTCATTTGCATATTTAACCATAACAGCCCACATGAAAAAATACTATAGTATATTATAGTAAAATTACTCTAGTAAATACTAAAGTGTTTTTGAACCAAACTATAGTAAATATACTACAGTAAATTAACAAAGTGTTGTAAACTACTATTTACTGTAGTATCTTTACTATAGTACAGTTCAAAAACACTATAGTATTTACTAGGATAATTTTACTATAATATACCATAGTATTTTTTAATGTGGGAGTTCAGAAAACTGAACGATTCTTAATGTAATCAATCAAGTGGGAAAGAATGGTGTTATATATATATATATGGTATGTTTATGGTATGGTATATATGGGATGTCTTGCATTAAGAACAAGGTGTGTGTGTGTGTGTTGCTCCTATTGTGTTATAACCGAATGACACGTGACTTTAATGTCTCATATATCTGATCCCAGGGAAAGTTGTGTGGGAACGGGTCTGCCGTGAGACTGGAGATGTCATGTTTGTTGTGTCAAACGGCATTTCCTCTTTCGTGTTTGTCCGTGGCTCCCCCCATCGGATTCTCTGTAAAATGGTCGGTTATTTTGGCGAACCGCCCCGTTCACTCATTTGAGGAGAGAAGCCGCTGACTTTCTTCTTCGTGCTCGGCTCTTGATGGACATTGCGAAACTTGACAGGTAACGCGAAGGGCTTTCGCCGCGTTTCCCCCTCAGCTCGGGTCACGCGCGCGCGAGCAGTTACAGGGTTCTCTCCGCGCGCGGGTAACGGAAATTTTTTGGTACGTCATTAATATGGCGCCAAAAGAGTTATAAGTGTGAGCTTCTGTAGAGATCCCGCAGCTCGGCCGGTGTTGTTTACGCGGAAAACAAACAAACAAACAAACAAAAACAAAATGTAAATCGCCTCGGCTGACGGAAACGAGATTGAGACGCTGGAAGCGGTTGAGTGGCTTGTCAAGTCACAGTGCGCTTCACTTTGCAGGGATGTGAGGAAACGCTCTCCTCAGAAACAGTTTAACGGACGACGAGCGGATGAACGGCGCGATAGTAGGAACTCGCCATCGCGTGGATTAAAGCCGACGACTGTAACTTTTATTCGGGCTGTGGAGCGGAAATCATCCGTCACGGATGCAGAGAGAGAGATACATGTGCCTGGCCTCAGATGATCCGCTGGTTTTGAGCATCGAGGACATCACGCCCTCTCCTGCAAACCTCTCTTAAGGTAAAGCGACATCTTTACCCAAAACACGCAGTTTCAGGATATGGGCGTTTGATCCGGTCTCATCGAAGTTCGCCTGATTTCTGCAGCCTCATTCCGTGTGTGCGACACACACATCCTCACGAGCCGATGTGCCTGATTATTGATCGTTTTCGACCTGTCCGTCATTATTGATAAACTCTTTCTGTGCAATGATAGAGTTTGGCAGACTACAGCTGGTGATGCTAAAGTTGTGTGAAAGTGCAGTGCGATGAACTTGAGCGCAGAATGTTTGTTTGAGCTCACATCAGATGTGAGTTATGAATGTATGGCCTTATGAACAGATTCACAAACAAGCCCTGCGGGTCATCGGCCACGCCCCCTACAGTCTGCTCACGGCACGCAGCGTGACGCATGAGAGAGGGGGCGTGGCTGCGTGTGAGGAGCGGGAATAACGGGTTTCAAATTCTATACCTCATTATTATTATTATTTTAATATCTTTTCCCCTTCACTGTAATGCGCTACTTCCATTTCAAGTTCCTATAGTCACCATGAAATCAAAATGGACTGTTCTCTTTTATTAATTTTTTTATTTTTGTGCTTCAAGATATTTGTTTTTACTGGCATGTGGGCGGTTATTATTTTATTTAATAAAATAATAACAACAATTTTACATTAAGAAACACTTAAAAGCTTGGGTAATTTCCCATTGCTTTTAATACTTTAAAACAAGTAAGCCTTTTTTTTTTTCACGGTGTAGTGACGATTTTGATTTTGACGATTTTGACCCCCCCCTCCCTTTCGAAGCACATAGAGAAGCTACGGTGGCCCTCACAGGACAAAGATGTGCTCGTCTGAGACAGCAGAGAGCAGCTAGCGCTCTGTAGAGAAGCTACGGTGGCCCTCACAGGACAAAGATGTGCTCGTCTGAGACAGCAGAGAGTAGCTAGCGCTCTGTAGAGAAGCTACGGTGGCCCAAACAGGACAAAGATGTGCTGCCTGAGACAGCAGATTGTAGCTAGCGCTCTGTAGAGAAGCTACGGTGGCCCACACAGGACAAAGATGTGCTGCGTCTGAGACAGCAGAGAGCAGCTAGCGCCTGTAGAGAAGCTACGGTGGCCCTCACAGGACAAAGATGTGCCTGCGTCTGAGACAGCAGAGAGTAGCTAGCGCTCTGTAGAGAAGCCACGGTGGCCCACACAGGACAAAGATGTGGTCGCCTGAGACAGCAGAGAGCAGCTAGCGCTCTTTAGAGAAGCTACGGTGGCCCTCACAGGACAACGATGTGCTCGTCTGAGACAGCAGAGAGTAGCTAGCGCTCTGTAGAGAAGCTACTGTGGCCCACACAGGACAAAGATGTGCTGGTCTGAGACAGCAGAGAGTAGCTAGTGCTCTGTAGAGAAGCCACGGTGGCCCACACAGGACAAAGATGTGCCTGTCTGAGACAGCAGAGAGTAGCTAGCGCTCTGTAGAGAAGCCACGGTGGCCCACACAGGACAAAGATGTGCTCGTATGAGACAGCAGAGAGTAGCTAGCGCTCTGTAGAGAAGCCACGGTGGCCCACACAGGACAAAGATGTGCCTGCCTGAGACAGCAGAGAGTAGCTAGCGCTCTGTAGAGAAGCTACGGTGGCCCTCACAGGACAAAGATGTGCCTGCCTGAGACAGCAGAGAGTAGCGCACTGTAGAGAAGCTTCGTGGCCCACACAGGACAAAGATGTGCTCGTATGAGACAGCAGAGAGTAGCTAGCGCTCTGTAGAGAAGCCACGTGGCCCACACAAGACAAAAATGTGCTCGTCTGAGACAGCAGAGAGTAGCTAGCGCTCTGTAGAGAAGCTACGGTGGCCCACACAGGACAAAGATGTGCTCGTATGAGACAGCAGAGAGTAGCTAGCGCTCTGTAGAGAAGCTACGGTGGCCCACACAAGACAAAGATGTGCCTGCGTCTGAGACAGCAGAGAGTAGCTAGCGCTCTGTAGAGAAGCTACGGTGGCCCACACAGAACAAAGATGTGCTCGTATGAGACAGCAGAGAGTAGCTAGCGCTCTGTAAAGCAGTTTGTCCCTTAGGGGCTACTGTAGAAACTGTAGAGAAGCTACGGTGGCCCACACAAGACAAAAATGTGCTCGTCTGAGACAGCAGAGAGTAGCTAGCGCTCTGTAGAGAAGCTACGGTGGCCCACACAGGACAAAGATGTGCTCGTATGAGACAGCAGAGAGTAGCTAGCGCTCTGTAGAGAAGCTACGGTGGCCCACACAGAACAAAGATGTGCTCGTATGAGACAGCAGAGAGTAGCTAGCGCTCTGTAGAGAAGCTACGGTGGCCCACACAAGACAAAGATGTGCTCGTCTGAGACAGCAGAGAGTAGCTAGCGCTCTGTAGAGAAGCTACGGTGGCCCACACAGAACAAAGATGTGCTCGTATGAGACAGCAGAGAGTAGCTAGCGCTCTGTAAAGCAGTTTGTCCCTTAGGGGCTACTGTAGAAACATGGCGGCGAAAAATAGGGTCTTCACTCTTAGGGGACCCACGGTGTGTGTAGATAGAAACGGCTCATTCTAAGGTAAAAAACACATAACGGTCTTTATACACCACTGAAAACATAGTCATGGATATTATATTGCATTTCTGTCAATAGATCCTCATTAATATTACACACTGCACCTTTAATAGCTACTCTTGTTACCGCCTGATTATTCTATAATTCCTACAAAATCATGCTGTGATAAAATAAACTACATTATAATGACCATTTAAGTTAGTTAGCTTATGTAGTAGCATAGCATACAGATAAGCGATTAGCCTGGTAGCTTAGTTTATACACACATTTACAATTACCCTACATATATTCTCAATCATCTTTAATGTAATTGTGTTAAATGTCATTATGTTATAAATAAAACTAATCAATGATGTATGAATTATTCTCTTAATTTGTTAGAATAATCATTAGCTGGCCGTTTGTGGAGGACCTGATTTCGAGGGGGCCTGATTTAGGGGGAGTGATTTAGAGGGGGACCTGATTTCGAGGGGGTTGGCTGTTTTCAAGGGGGCTGATTTCAAGGGGACCTGAGTTTAGAGGGGAGCCTGATTTCGAGGGGGACCTGATTTCGAGGGGGCCTGATTTTGAGGGGGCCTGATTTGAGGGGGTGACCTGATTTTGAGGGGGACCTGATTTGAGGGGGCCTGATTTCGAGGGGCTGATTTCGAGGGGGACCTGATTTCGAGGGGGCCTGATTTGAGGGGGACCTGATTTCGAGGGGCCTGATTTCGAGGGGGACCTGATTTCAAGGGGGACCTGATTTCAGGGGAGCCTGATTTCGTGGGGCCTGATTTCGAGGGGGACCTGATTTGAGGGGAGCCTGATTTCGAGGGGACCTGATTTCGAGGGGAGCCTGATTTGAGGGGACCTGATTTCAAGGGGGAGCCTGATTTCGAGGGGGATCTGAGTTTCGAGGGGAGCCTGATTTCGAGGGGACCTGATTTGAGGGGGCCTGATTTAGGGGGACCTGATTTCGAGGGGAGCCTGATTTGAGGGGGAGCCTGATTTGAGGGGAGCCTGATTTCGAGGGGGTGACCTGATTTTGAGGGGACCTGATTTAGGGGGGCCTGATTTGAGGGGCCTGATTTGAGGGGGACCTGATTTCGAGGGGCCTGATTTGAGGGGGACCTGATTTCGAGGGGGACCTGATTTCGAGGGGAGCCTGATTTCGTGGGGGCCTGATTTCGAGGGGGCCTGATTTCGAGGGGGACCTGATTTCGAGGGGAGCCTGATTTGAGGGGGACCTGATTTGAGGGGAGCCTGATTTCGAGGGGGACCTGATTTGAGGGGGACCTGATTTGAGGAGGAGCCTGATTTCGAGGGGGACCTGAGTTTCGAGGGGAGCCTGATTTGAGGGGGACCTGATTTGAGGGGGCCTGATTTGAGGGGGACCTGATTTCGAGGGGAGCCTGATTTCGAGGGGGACCTGATTTGAGGGGAGCCTGATTTGAGGGGACCTGAGTTTGAGGGGGCCTGATTTCGTGGGGACCTGATTTGAGGGGACCTGATTTTGTGGGGGACCTGATTTCGAGGGGGACCTGATTTGAGGGGAGCCTGATTTCGAGGGGAGCCTGATTTCGAGGGGGAGCCTGATTTCGAGGTGGGACCTGATTTGAGGGGAGCCTGATTTCGAGGGGACCTGAGTTTCGAGGGGACCTGAGTTTCGAGGGGGCCTGATTTCGTGGGGGACCTGATTTCGAGGGGAGCCTGATTTCGAGGGGGACCTGATTTCGAGGGGAGCCTGATTTCGAGGGGAGCCTGATTTCGAGGGGGCCTGATTTGAGGGGGACCTGAGTTTCGAGGGGGACCTGATTTCGAGGGGAGCCTGATTTCGAGGGGGACCTGATTTGAGGGGAGCCTGATTTCGAGGGGGACCTGATTTCGAGGGGGGCCTGATTTCGAGGGGGGACCTGAGTTTCGAGGGGGGACCTGATTTCGTGGGGACCTGATTTGAGGGGACCTGATTTTGTGGGGACCTGATTTCGAGGGGACCTGATTTCGAGGGGAGCCTGATTTCGAGGGGAGCCTGATTTGAGGGGACCAGATTTAGGGGGACCTGATTTCGAGGGGGGTCTGATTTCGAGGGAGAGCCTGATTTTGAGCGGGATCTGAGTTTTTTCACGACACCGCTTCCATCGTCCTGAAGTCAATTGGGTTTTTTTATAGTTAAATGCTTGAAACAAGGACTCTGTAGTGAAAATAAGTCAAAGATGTTTTCACGTTTTATTCTAAGGCATAAAATACATCAGTAATACCTATAGGTGTGTGCCGAGATGTTGTAATGAGGGAGTGTGAGGATAACATTAGGATAGAATATGCCACCGTTACGCCTACATTACGTCTCCACTGTCGTTTTGACTTAATTCCTTAATTCCACTTAATTCCAGTGGATAACGGTCACTTTAATTGCACCATAGTGCGCAGCGCTGATCGCTGATCATGTGACGAGAAGACTAACAGGACTGTGGCGGAGGATTTGTTGCGCAACAAAAGAAAAACTGATTTTAAAATGCTCATTCAGCCCCACCGCTCCCTATTCACAGAGTACGACGATCACCAAATTGAAAGTGAAAGTAAACGCGAACATGATTTCAATAAGTTACCGATGTTAAAAAAGCGTCTCCCTGGCGTGCGAATATCTCCCGATATGAAAACTATCTTACGCTGGGCTGTGTAGTTGTAACCATCTCTTAGCTCATGCTTGAAGAACAATTCAGTCTCTCTTTGCACTTTGAATATCGAGTACTTTGATTATGATTATTGTTTGCAAAACCTTTACAGTGCTTGAGTATTGTTGTCTTTTACTGCATATGATAATTCATACTCAGAAAGTAGAACTGAAATGACATTTATTACAAGATGATGAGCAGACTATTTTTCTAATCATTGAGGATTTCCTAAAAATGCCGTGTAAAAATCTCGTCTTGTCTCGTGAGATAAGTGTCTCGTCACACCTCTACTCGCTACTCCACTTTTACAGCCTCGTTGTGTTTATGCCCGTGCTTTTGCAAACTATTATAACTCAAACTTTCCGCTGTTCCGGTTTTGAGTATGAGGTAATGCAGCTCTGTTTATCATATTAGACACATCTGAGTGTGTTGAAGATGATGTTATGCCGTTACTCTGTGCGTTCGCTCTGTGTCTGCTGTGACACTTGTTCACACTGCAGTGAGAGTAAAGTGCTTCTGCAGAATAACACCGGTAACCGAGGGTAACGCGGATATGATGTCATCTACAGGCGACGCCCTCACATGTCCCAGTTCATTGGTTAAAATAGCAATTGTCTAACGATTTACAAATAGTTGGAAACATTTGTGATATTGTAAGTACTCAACTGAATAAAATATATAACACTGGCCTAGTGGTGTTTGGATATTTTACTGAAAAATGTTACATAGTGCACCTTTAAGTGTTTAATTTAAGAAAAGTGAATGAAATACCCACTATAATCAGTAGATGGCGGCAGAGGAGCACTTATTTACTTATGAGCCTTTCCTAAATATGGAAAAATGTAGGAAGTCTCATGAAAAACACACAAACTGTTCTTCAGATTGTGTCTGAATTACCCAGAAAGCAGAAAGCTGCTTTAATAACCACTGGAGCTGTCGGTCAGTTCAGTGAGAGACTACAGAAGAACAATGGCACAGTTAATAAGAGCAGAAGATTTATATATCTTCCCTTATAAAAATGAGTTTTTTGCGCATTACTGTTATTAAAAGATATCTGCATCTCAACTCAAGCTGAGAGCGTCTCTGTTAAATTTCCAATAAACAAACATGTAATATTATTAGTATCTACACTTGTTAACAAAACAATGCAAAACAATAGTAATTTTATGATTAAATTAACTTTGATATATTTTCCTCCAGCGCCACATCTCTGTTTATATCCAACATTTAAAAATATTTGTGTTGTTTTATTTAAGATATTGCAGTTGTTTGTATTATAGGTATTTTGTTTGCGTTCTGATCTCAGAAAGTTTATGCGATGTTCGCCCGTGGCATTGAGCACACTCTTGAGCATTAATTTATATTTTAAATTTCCTGTTGTCCTCGATTATAAACATGAAACTTGCAGGAAGGAGTGAAATGGACACTTTTAACTAGGGCTGGGCGATATGGAGCAAAAAATATATCTCGATATATTTTTCTATATCTCGATATATGATATATATCTCGATATCTTTGCAGGAAAAATAACCCCCCAAAAACTACTGCAAAAAAAAAAAATATCGCAAATACCACAATCTTTTTTTATTGAAGTGCAAATGTAGGAACAAAGTGCATTTGCAACATTTAAAAAAAAAAAATATATATATATATATATATATCTGTATACAAAAATAATAATTTAACAATAAAATAAAGGAAGAAATAATACCTATTGCCTTCTTTTCATTCAAAAATAAAACTCAACTCGAGGTAGGCAGTGCAGGAACAAAGTGCTACTGCGATATTTTAAGATAAAAAATATCCCTGATTACATAATCATTTAACTAAAATTAAAGAAAAGTTAGTGGGTTTAGTGGCCGGGATCCTTAAGGCGCAACATACTCGAAAGAACCAAGAAAAAACTTCCAGTTCCCAGGGCTGGGAGAACAAATGGACGTCATTCTCGGAGCCATGGTTTGGGATTTCTCGTAGCTCGTTCTCAAACATCGCCTGAGCAGAACTTTTTCTTGTGGGTGTCCGAGAACTGTCAGAGATTTAAAGTGGGGGGTTTAACGGAGAAACGGAGATGTTCGCACCTGCTGTTCTCGTGAAGTATGTAATGTCCTGGCCAGAACGAACTTTGTTCTTGTTCTTGCCACCTCGAAAACGAACAAATTTCTCTGTTCTTGCGGAGTATGTTGCGGCCTTTAGTCTGTTGCACTCCTCGTATGCGAGCTTGCGCCTCGCCTGTAAATGGTGGAAAAGGTTCGTGGTGCTAGCTTTGGTTGGCACCAACTTTCGGCATTCATGGCAGTGGACATCTGTCTGCTGTTAGTCCGACGCCTTAAAACCAAAGTATCTCCATATAATGGAGCCAATTGTTCTTTTTATAGACGAAGTTCTGTCGCCTCCGGCTGATTAAGTAACGCCGCCATGTTCAATGAGACAACACGCGAGGAGGGGGAACAAAAGCAAGGCGGCGGGGGGCGAGCGAGCGGGTGCGAGCACAGCACAGAGAAGGCAAACAAGCAAAGTGGCGGAACCAGAATTAAATATAAACAATATATCGATATATACGATATGTCAAAATCCATATCGTGTTTAAAAAATATCTCGATATATTTTAAATATCGAGATATCGCCCACCCCTACTTTTAACAGACGTTGATGATGCGTTTCCACAGTTAGCGCAAATTTGCCAATGTTTTTTAGATTTTCTTTTTCTTTTTTTTTAACGGATGTTTGTTTAATACTTAGGTTTAACTAAATGTTACTTGTTGCAATCTATTAAAAAATATTTATTTTAATTATTTAAAAAATAAATAATTAATCATAGATTGAATGAATGATTCAATGACAAATAAATGTTTTAACCTACTGGTGTAATGATGTTTGTAAATCTTGCAAAGTTATGAACTGCAAAAAAATGTGATTATAAATCATGTTTTGAGCCAATTTTTTTTCTCCCAAATATTGAATCCTTTTTTTAGCATTTGTGTTGTGAAGTGTTTGGACACTAGCTACATCAGTTTATTTGCCATCATACTTCATTTGCTCAATATTGAAGACTAGTGTGTTTGGCAGCTGTGTTGTGATTGGTGGAGGAGGAGGCGAGGCAGTCACATGGGTGTCAGTGTGTGTTTCTCATTGGGGCGGGGGGTTTCATGAATGAAGCACTGCCTGTGGGAGATCTGATCGACTGCAGAGTGGATTTGTGTCACACACACACACACACACACACACACACCACTGGAAGGGCAGTGCATGACATGCTTCCTAGAGAAGCGATCCCGTGTGCTCGTGCTGCCGGATTAAATGTGTGTGAGCGATGTTAGGACGAGCAGATGAGTGTTTTCATCCAGAGAGATGCTTTGATTTATAAACCAGAGAGCGGTTTTCCTCATATTCTGTGTGTCTCTATGAAGCTCCGCCTTCTGAAAAGCACACTGTGCTCTGATTGGTCAGCTGGAGCAGTGTGTTGTGATTGGTGTTTGGGAAATGTCCCGCCCATTACCATAACCGCCAGTTTCAACACACGACTAACTAACTCAACCAGGCCCCACCTCGTTATGCTGCCCATTAATTATTACAATGAGGAATATTGTGATGTGTGTTCCTGGAAGAAACTCAAGACTACAATGGAGGCGTTTCAGGAGTTCAGGAACACTGATATCAGCATCACACACTGAAGACATATAAACATGGGAAAAGCACAATAGGTCCAAAATAGAAAATTGTATTATTATAAATGTAAGTGAAATGTATTTTATCTTTTCAGGAATTCTTTGTCCGTTTTAATTGTAATTTAAGTTTCTGTCGATGGAAATGCATCGTGGCTTCCCGATACGTTACAACAGCGATGATTTAAAAAAAGTGGACAAAGCACTCGCTCTTTGTAAACTGTGTTGAATGCGAGTGCCGCATTACCAGTCATTTACGCCGTCGTCACCTGTGTGTTGAAAGCGCACAAGCGCTAATAGACCTGAAGCACACGTTGCTATCTGTGTTTAAACTAAACTCATTTAAGAATTGCCAATATAAACATTCAAGTGCAAGAAGACGTGAAACAATGTGTGCCCTCATCTAAAGCGCGCAAATATTGAGTTCTCTTTCGGTCGTGAGCTTATCCTAGCAAACCTACTCGGCTATGTCTTAAGTGAACAGTTGAGAAAGATAACGCATGCGTGTCAGTATCCGTGTATTAGATCCGTGCATCGCTTCGCTGTGAGCGCTCAAGAGCACATATCCCTGGAAGGGTTACTAGCGTCTCATTTCACAGATAATTTGTTTCTGTATTGTTTCTATTATGGAAATGTTGAGACAATGCTCCTAGTCTTGTTTTAAATGATTTTGCTCCGTTATTATGCTTGTTGTCATCTGTTGTCACGATTGGTCAGTCTTGTGTTTGTCCCGCTGTGATTGGACGGCTGGGTGAAACCTGACCGTGATGAGCGTTAGAGATAGACGATTGAAAACAATTGCGTTAGAGATAGGCGAGTAGGCTTTTGTAACTTCAATTGTGTTCTTATATTTGACAGTAGTCTTTTTTTCCTCTGAACATAGATCATACCATACCAAACCGTACCGAAACCATGAGTACCCCCTCCCCTCCCGAATCACCTCCGGTAGCAGTACCAGAAAACCAGCACGGCTCAAACTCGCTCTTGTTGTTTGTGAGTCTCGGTCTGTAACCTGTGCCCGTATGAGCCGAGAGTACGGGTGGAAACCGGGCCGCTGATGGCAACAGACGGTTCTGTTACCCTGTGTGGCTGGGAGCGTCTCTTTCTCCTGTTCACTTGTTCCTAAAAATAGCAGCATTGGCTGTGCAGAGGAGAACAGCTGAAGCTCTCTCTCTCTCTCTCTCTCTCTCCCTTTTTCTCCCTCCCTGGGGGACTGCAGTCTATTCTCTCTCACCCAGAATTCTCCTGTTCTCGCTCACACATCCAGGTCTCCGCACACACTCGTGCCGCAGAGCTGTACCCGTCCTGGCCCAGCCCCGCACACTTTCATTCTGTGACCTGCTCTGTTTGTTTGCAGTTCTAGTTTCCTGTTTCCTGAGTCTAGTTTTGTAGTTCTTTTGGTTCCCACCATTAGTCCCTCATTGTTTTCACCTGTCTTGTTAATCTAGTATGGCCTATATATATATCTATATATCAGTGTTGCTCACTTCACCTGGTCATAATGTAATGCCTGATTTTTGTGTGGATATATACACACATCACGGCTTCTGTTAGTGGGTGGGATATATTAGGCAGCAAGTGAACATTTTGTCCTCAGAGTTGATGTGTTAGAAGCAGGAAAAATGGGCAAGCGTAAGGATTTGAGTGAGTTTGACAAGGGCCAGATTGTGATGGCTAGACGACTGGGTCAGAGCATCTCCAAAACTGCAGCTCTTGTGGGGTGTTCCCGGTCTGCAGTGGTCAGGATCTATCAAAAGTGCTCCAAGGAAGGAACAGTGGAGAACCGGCCACAGGGTCATGGGCGGCCCAGGCTCATTGATGCACGTGTGGTCTGATTTAAACAGACAAGCTACTTAAAGGATCTGCTGCTAACATCTTGGTGCCAGATACCACAGCACACCTTCAGTGGGCTGGTGGAGTCCAAGCCTTGACGGGTCAGCAAAATGGGGACCAACACAATATTAGAAAGTTATGCCTGATCGGTGTGTATATATATATATATACAGGCACACGGTTGTATTTCGAGTGCGGCGATGTTCATTCAAATCATTGCAGAAACAGAAGATCTTTATATTAAAACCCTAGCCATGCCGTTTACACACACACACACACACACAACGCATTTTCTGAAAAATGTAGAAGATTATTATTGTGTGTAAGATAAAAAAGCCATAATGGATAGTCGTTGCCTGTATCAGAATGAAATGCAGTAATGACGAGCCGATCGGGTTCCTCTCTGGAGAATCGTTCAGTCTCATGTCAATAGTGAATCCGCTCATGGTGCGGCACAACTGGCTTTTAAAGGGAAAGGGAGATGAGACTCTGGTTGATTGCACGTTAACCCTTTTGGATCATGCGCAGACCATTTTTCATGTGGATTCGGACACGCCCTAATAGCACCTGTGCCGTGAGCTTCAGACCATGAGGGTGTGTTCACACTAGTGGTCCACAGATACATTTTAATATGATTGGCGGATGTGTGTGAAGCAGGACTTTTATTTTGACAGCGCTGGAAAAACCAGCACTCAGCGCTCCCATTCCCCATCTTCATTAGTCTCCATTAGGGGTGAGCAGTCGGACTGTTGCTTTGCCGGCCGTTAATGCTGTGAATCCTTGATAAATCCCACTAAAACTCACAGTTATAACACAATCCACATGATATTATTGCCTTTCTCCACATGAACATGTGAACCAACATAAACAGGATTACCATTCCCGGCTCGAGTGTGTATGTGCGCTCTGCACCATAACTGGAGCGCTTTGCTGTATTAGTGTTTTTCTGCTTGATCTTAAAATGCTTTTGTTCTTTAGGCCTATAGTTTTTGTTTACTCATGTTGTTGTCTGAAAGAAAACCTTGTTGTGTATATTGCCTAATCATACGTTTGTTCAGAAATGGTGACAAAAATGGGATATTTTCTCAAAATAATATTTGAATATTCGTTTATATTTCAAATACAGTATTTTGGAAAAATGCCTCTATTTTTAGACAGAGCTGTTACACAAAGAAAGTAAACGCCATTTGAAAAGTATTATAGTGTTTGTTTTTATACTGTTAGTAATAAAAAGGCAAACGCTACAGGTTCTCCTGTAATGCCAGGAAATGGACATTTGTCTCATTGACTATCCAATAACACAATTTTGGCCCTACAAACAAGGGGCACAGCAAACTCGCAATCTAAAATAAATTTTAAAACAAAATTAGATCTCCTCCCTAAATCCCGCAGCATCGTCATCGACAGGAAGAGACCAGCGTACGAAGGAAAAGCCCTGTTTTACAGCCATATAAATCTGCCAACAGCCTGTGAAGTGTTTCCTCTCCTGTCTGTGCACACACACACACACACACACACACACACACTGCATGCGTTTCTGTCCTCCACCTCTGATTGTTCATCCCTTCTTTCCTGACAGATGGAGAGTGAGATGAAGAGGAGGAAGTACTCCACCAGCAGCAACGACTCCGACACCACTGACAGTGAGTGATAAACACAGATGGAGGAAGGGAGATGGGAACACATGCATATGCAGAATAATATTTGTACTTTTTAAACCCAGCCGACCTGAGTATTACATTACAGTGGTATGGTAATGATTAGAGCATTATAAAGAAGTCATTAAGGCTGTGAATAATGTTTATTATACGTGACTTAAATGATTAATGCACTGTTCCAGAGATTAATCTGCTTTTGTAGCTTATTAGACAAACATCTTAAAAGTTAGCATTTGTGTTTGTTGGTGAGTATCATGGCTCATAGAGTCTGATATAGTGAGAATATGGAGCGAAACAGCTCAAACTGAACACAATTTGCTGCAGATGCTGATATTCATGCGGACAAAAAGTGGTGAAGCTCTGATGCTTGTGATGTATAACAGATGCTTACATAAAATGCACATACATGTCAATATCAATGTCTTGGTGAGATGATGTTTAAATGCTTAGTTTCATGATCAGAGCTCTGTCGTTTTAACACATATAATGCAATGATGCTCGAGAGATGGAAATAAACCTTCCTCAAAGCTGATGATCATATTTCATGATTTAAACCTGCTTCAGTCTGAAATATCACTGACGATATCAAAGTTATACTTGATAAAACACGTGAAGCACGAGCTGAAGGAGGACGCTTGTCCAATTACACTTCAAAATGAACATCTCCTGATCGTTTCCTCACCCCGGCTCATCCCAGATGTTCATGTCTTTCTTTCTTCAGATGTTTCTTGAGGAAAACATTCCAGGATTTTTCTCCTCATAATGGACTTCAATGGGAACCAAAGGTCCAAATCACTGCAGTTTCAGAGGCTCTGACCGATCCCAGAGGAATAGGGTCTGATCCAGACAAACCATCCCACATTTACAACACAAATACACATTTATATACTTTTTAACCTCAATTGCTCATCTTGCACTGTGACAGCCACGGATTTGCGTAATCCGGTCGGAAAGGTCATGTGACGTATATGCGAAAGTGTGAAGATTAATACAAACGCCCTTTACCAAAAACACTCCATCTCCAACTTCAAAATCGCCCGACATCATTGATTTACCGTTTTTTGCTAAAGGATGTTTGTAGTCTTCACTTTGGGCGATTCTTCCGCCTACGTCACATTACCTTTCCGACGGGATTACACAATCCGTGGCTGTCGCAGCACAAGATGACCAATTGAGGTTAAAAAGTATATAAATGTGTATTTGTGTTGTAAATGTGGGATGGTTTGTCTGGATCATTCCTCTGGGATCTGTCAGAGCCTCTGAAACTGCATTGATTTGGACCGTCAGCCGTTGGTTCCCATTGAAGTCCATTATGTGGAGAAAAATCCTGGAATGTTTTCCTCAAGAAACTTCTGAAGAAAGAAAGACATGAACATCTGGGATGAGCCGGGGTGAGGAAACGATCAGGAGATCTATTAACTAATCCTCTAAAGTCTACACACTAAAACAGTCTAAACTATCAATCAGAGACCGACGGACTGGAGGAGATCGTGTGTTTTCAGTTCAGGTCATGTCATTTAGAGGCCTTAGAAATGTGCGTCTCAACTATGGTAGCTTTATTGGGTTAATCCAACAACTAACCAACAAGTGTAATTCTGTGCTAACTGACACTAAAGGCAAAGGAAATAAAGCAATGTCAAACAACATTATGTTTAACTTTCATCAGATAAAAGATCAAGTATGCCTAAAGTTTATATTATAATTTGTTCAGTTGTTCACCTCAATTCACCCTCATATCACTGCAAAACCAAGAAGGAAGTCATGCGGGTTTGAGGACAACATGTGGGCGAGTGAATGATTCTCTGGAAGCTCAGGTGTGGCGCTTTAATCTGTTGCAGGTCATGTGACCACCTGGTCACGGTCTTCAAAGAACACAGGGACCAGTAGCACATGGGTACGCCATGAGCCGAAGAAACCGTCTGAGGTGAGAAATACTGTTTCACACAACTCTAAAGTCAGTTCACTGCTGTTTTCTCCTCTATTGTGAGTTAAACGCTTCTCAAACAAGAACAGATGTAGGGGCGGGGCTTGATGTGTCTGTGGGGAGCTGATTGGATGAGTGGATCTCATGTGAGTGACAGGTGGACCCGCCCTCGCCATCAGAGAAGAGATGAAGTTATTCCGACTCAAGATGATTAACACAATAATGATGTGCACAGGTTTATAGTAGTAACCATAATCAACAGATTAATCTACTGCGTAAGATTTTAGGTCAAGTCATTGTATTTGCATATTTTGTGATGTTAATGTTTGCAATATCCTAATGCCTAATTGTCCACTTGGTGATTGGATGATAATAGTCAGTCAAGCCGTGGAGAATAGCTGTAGGATTTGTGAAAGATTGTAAGTGAGGTTATCTCTTTTTCCTTTCATTCTTGCCTCAGCGCCGGTGAAAATGCCAGAAGAAAACCTCCTCCTTGTGTAATGTTGCCAATGTTATGTTCCTTCAGGTGTTTCGCACCGATTTCATTACAGCCATGAAGTTGCCTGATTCGGCACAACTGAGCCCGGAGGAGTTTTACTTCCTGTCCGACCCCTGGAGGCAGGAATGGGAGAAGGGTGTGCAGGTGCCAGCCAATGTGGAAGCCATTCCCGAGCCTGTAGTCAGGTGAGGATCAGCTCGATCGCACGCTTGCTCTGGACTGCGTTTCCCACGTGGAGATGCGGCGAGGAAACATCAACATTAGTTGCGTGAAGTGAGCAATAGGGTTGTGCCGATGGACGATATCATCGTGATGCCACGCCCCGGTTGAGTGCGACACACACTAATCCTCTTCTATAGTTAAACTAAACACTTTGCAGGGATTGCTCTGTAAATTAAATTGAGAGTATAACTAAAGCATATATGCTATTTTAAATACTGTAGTCTATGCCAGATATATAGCCTACATTTTTAAATAATCCATTTCATAAGCATGCGTGTTTATTTTAGCACTTCCGTCAGTGAAACAACACACTACAGCCTGTAAAACATTTAAACGATTATCAGTTAATAATGGTAACATAAAGATTAAGACGATTAAATATTAGTTTAAAACATTTTTTTGTTTATTTCCCCACAAAGATGCGTCAGCTTTGAGATGAATGTGGGACACGAGCTGGAGACTCCTTCTCGAATATCTTCATGTTTTCTCCTGATGTTGCAAAGCAACACGTGTTGTAAAACGTCTGAAGAGCGAGTTTATCTTCCACAGGGTCAAGACATTTAGGCTATGTTTGATTATGCACTGCCAGAGAAAACGGAAAGTAAAATCGGTGTGTGTGTGTGTGTGTGTGTGTGTGTAGGCGTGAATTGCGCTATTCAAATAAACTTGACGCGCCAAGTCTAATAAGAACAAACTGTGTTAAATAAAATTTGAAGTAAAAAGGTATTCGTCCTACATTGTTTTGTTCTACTTCACCACAGTAAAGCATGTGAATGGGTGGCTATAATAGACTTAATTATAAGCAAACGAAAGGAAGAAACGTTTACAATTCCCTGCGAAAATCAGTGTGACGCGAGTGAAGATTTATGAAAAGAAACGCGATGTCCAGTGGGATAAAATGGACTAACTGTTAGCCTTTTGGTTATGCCTATTGTTAAAGTTCATGGAAATCGGAAAATCGGGTACAAACATATTTGAAAAGCTGGCAAATCTTTAATTGGGCTCAGCCTCCCTCTCTCATTCGGCATGAATCCATATGTTTTCCTCTCATTCGGCATGATCCATATGTTTTCCTCTCATTCGGCATGAATCCATATGTTTTCCTCTCATTCGGCATGATCCATATGTTTTCCTCTCATTCGGCATGAATCCATATGTTTTCCTCTCATTCGCATGATCCATATGTTTTCCTCTCATTCCGCATGATCCATATGTTTTCATGGCTGCGATGTAACTAATTTATTTCCTTTGAAAACAATTCTTTGTGCTTCTGTCCTGTGGTAATATATTCACGTACAACAGCATTCACATACAAAACACGGGATAATAACGAAATTATAGTTTTAAATAGAAAATAGTATTTATGTAAGGAGGCATATTAAAATAAAAAGTGCACAACTCTTTTGTTTCCCCTCACGTGCAACCTAGCGCGGGTGAGTCCTTATTTGGGTTAGCAAAATAACGAAATAGAAAATAGTATTCATGTAAAGAGATAGTAAAATACAGATATAGTAAATTATATATTTTTATAAAAAAATAAAAACGATTTATATCATCGTCCATCGCGATGTTTTACTGTAAACATCGTCAACTGCCGATTTAGGGGACATCGCCCAACCCTAGTGAGCAACGAGTAAGGTGTGCTCAAACACCAGATTCAGCAGCAAGAGATGCGGTACGTGCTGATGCTATCTGTGACGCGAGAGAGAGAGTCATGACTGCAGCTCTTTTGGTTTTGACATTTATATAGTACAATGACTTGTCAGAGATCAAATATAGCGGCCCTTTTAATGCAGAATAGGGGTATAACTGATCGTAGTTAACCCTTTACGCTCAAATATGGCCGACGACCCCAGATTATGTTATTCAACACAGTGTTAATTTTATAGTGTTACCTTTTTTCACTGACGAAAACGAGACGATAACTAAATAAAAACTAGTGCTGGATGACAAAAACTATGAGGAAAATCATTTTCACCAACGGATAAAAACGAGATGAAAATGTCAGGGAGGGCCGATTAGGGAAGAGATCCCGTCAGAGCTGATGTCCTGTGTAACAGATGAGCACATTTGAGCTGTAACGTGCGGATCTAACGTTGGGAAAACACGGAGCTGTTGAGCTTCTCCAGACTCACGCCACAGCGCTTCAGAGCGGCTCAATCAATCAATAACACACATTTATATCAGGGAATGGTTTATGAATTAATGCTGATGAACAAGGACAATGTTGACTTTACGATGTGTATATAGTAACATGTGTTTTAGACGGTTGTAACAACGCATATTTGATCTCCTCATCTGAGCTTTAAAGAGCGGCTGCAATAGTTTCAAAATAAGAGTCCCGGTGTATTCAGAGCTTGTTTATAATTAAAAGTCACGCATTATATATTAGTTTTTGGTTACATAATAAACTGTATTTAATTTAATTCCCATTTAATTCATAGTCAGGAGGAAAGACCAGTATTTGACACATATTCAGTATCAGGGTTATAATAGTTACATAAAACCATTAAAAATCTCCATTACTTAAATAAATAAACAAACAGCTTTAGCTTAACCTGATATACTCACTAAAACAGAAATACAAAGTTATAAAAACTATATAGATGTTTAAAAAAAAAAGTGAATTGAGCTCTTTCGTGTATTTGTAGTATCAAAAACCCAGTGATGTCAGTCTTCCTTTGAAGAACCGAATAAGCCAGAGATCAGTTATCCCGAATAAAAGATCTGGGATGTATCAGATCATCTCAGATGTGTTAAGCGAGGTCTGAAGAACGGACCCCAGGCCTGGTCTCGCTCGTCCACCTCGCCACAGAGGTATTTTCATATCAATAATGGATCTTTACATTATAAATGTTAAGCATCTGTAGCGATTAGCTCCATATAAAATGCTAAATATAGCATATTTCAACATTAAATGACTAAAATCCACATTCGATCGCAATCAGAAGTTAATGCAAGCACTCAATAAAGTGGTTTAAAGTGAGTTTTGAAAGTGTAGCTTTTAAATTGAGCCTTGAGCTTTTCTATGTCATATCAAATTTGTTAAAAGAATTCATAGAGTCCTAAGAAATCTTTCTAGAAAGACTTGAGATAAAAGGTGGACGAATGTATAGTGGGATGAATGTGGTGTAGATGGGAAAGCCACGTAATGCAGGAATAAAGGCAGAACAAAAAAGAATAACAAGAAAAGAATAATGAAGATTAAATCTCATCCGGCAGAGGTTCGTCGAGTGAGAACAATAGAAACGTGAATGGAGCAGGTCTCCTCGCCAGACATTAGACAATGGACTGCAAATGAGTGTTTACAGTATTTGATTAGCATCTTATCAGTCTTCTGTAAAAACTCACATGATTTTAGAAAATGTTTAATAAAATTCATAATTTTAGAGATAACAGATTTGAAATGAAGCATGAGAAGACCAGCTTCATTGTGTTTCTACAACACAGACACATTTTTATACATTTAAAATATATATTCTTAATCATTTTTATTTTTGTTTTATGTTTGAGCTTGTATATCTCCATTTTAATAACAGTCTTTAGTAATTCTGAGTCTTGAACTGTACGCTCTCAAATGTTGGCTTTCTATATATATATATATATATATTAGGGATGCTCATTTCGGTTAATTTTCCTGACCGACAACCGATGCTCATTAATCGATTATTAACCGTTAACTGACAAGATTATAATATTGAATTGACATTAAATAAAAAATACAATTGACGAGTGTCTGTGACCTGTTAAAAATATTTTATTTTACTGTGCAAACAGCCGCAAACACAACAGATCAACAACAACAGAACCACACATTATCACATCTTCACACACCTGCAGCGTTTCTGACAACAGAGAAAAACTGAATACATTCATATAAATAAAAAGCATACAATAAATAGGCCTATATAAAGAACCAGAATCGTTTTTTCCAGCAAATAAAAATAGCAGGCCTACCTCAATCCACACCTTGACTGGCTTTTATTTTTTTAAAGTAACATGTGTAAATGATGTGGGTTAGTCTGGAGCACAGCCTGTTGGCAGAAAGCCTGGTTTATACTTTCGTCTGTCTCCGCAGTGCGAGCCTCCGCCTGTGTCTGAGGAAGTGTTTCGACGCGCTCGCCGTTGTGCTGTTCTTTGAAACGACAGAGTGCGACTTGGAGTAATTGTTCTATAAACCATCAAGAAACAGCGGCGAGAAGAACATACATGACAATGTTTACTTCAGTAAACTTGACCAAAACCACACTACGGAAAGCATTAAGGATTCGGATGGCACTGGTGCCCGGGGAATACAGAGATAACGCCTCGCTAGAGCGGCCAGCCTCGGGAAGCGCCTTTCATTTGCTTTCCACCAGTCAAGAGCTTGTAGTACTGCTGTATTTTAATACCGCGTAGCATATTTTGCAAGTAACTTCGACGCCCTTTCTACGGAAATGGTCCCACATAGTCGGCTTCTTTCCCATTGCTTAATTTTGTGAAATATGTCTGCAGAGATGTGTGGTTGCAAGTGTCGCTGCTCCCCGTGAGATAACAAATACAGCATATTTTTCTTTAACCATACAGCAAACAAACAAAAACGTTAAACCGTTTAACTGATAGTATTAATCGGTCAAAATTCTTACTATCGGTTAATGGTTAAATGGTCAAAATGAGCATCCCTAATATATATATATATATATATGATATATATATATATATATATATATATATATATATATATATATATATATATATATATATATATATATATATATATATATATATATATATATATATATATATATATATATATATATATATATATATATATATATATATATATATATATATATATATATAATATACACTCACCTAAAGGATTATTAGGAACACACACTAATACTGTGTTTGACCCTTTCACCTTCAGAACTGCCTTAATTCTACGTGGCATTGATTCAACAAGGTGCTGAAAGCATTCTTTAGAAATGTTGGCCCATATTGATAGGATAGCATCTTGCAGTTGATGGAGATTTGTGGGATGCACATCCAGGGCACGAAGCTCCCGTTCCACCACATCCCAAAGATGCTCTATTGGGTTGAGATCTGGTGACTGTGGGGCCATTTTAGTTCAGTGAACTCATTGTCATGTTCAAGAAACCAATTTGAAATGATTGGAGCTTTGTGACGGTGCATTATCCTGCTGGAAGTAGCCATCAGAGGATGGGCACATGGTGGTCATAAAGGGATGGACATGGTCAGAAACAATGCTCAGGTAGGCCGTGGCATTTAAACCATGCCCAATTGGCACTAAGGGGCCTAAAGTGTGCCAAGAAAACATCCCCACACCATTACACCACCACCACCAGCCTGCACAGTGAAAACATCCCCCACACCATTACACCACCACCACCAGCCTGCACAGTGATAACATCCCCACACCATTACACCACCGCCACCAGCCTGCACAGTGAAAACATCCCCACACCATTACACCACCACCACCAGCCTGCACAGTGAAAACACCCCCACACCATTACACCACCACCACCAGCCTGCACAGTGAAAACACCCCCACACCATTACACCACCACCACCAGCCTGCACAGTGATAACATCCCCCACACCATTACACCACCGCCACCAGCCTGCACAGTGGTAACATCCCCACACCATTACACCACCACCACCAGCCTGCACAGTGGGAACAAGGCATGATGGATCCATGTTCTCATTCTGTTTACGCCAAATTCTGACTCTACCATCTGAATGTCTCAACAGAAATCGAGACTCATCAGACCAGGCAACATTTTTCCAGTCTTCAACTGTTCAATTTTGGTGAGCTTGTGCAAATTGTAGCCTCTTTTTCCTATTTGTAGTGGAGATGAGTGGTACCCGGTGGGGTCTTCTGCTGTTGTAGCCCATCCGCCTCAAGGTTGTGTGTGTTGTGGCTTCACAAATGCTTTGCTGCATACCTCGGTTGTAACGAGTGGTTATTTCAGTCAAAGTTGCTCTTCTCTCAGCTTGAATCAGTCGGCCCATTCTCCTCTGACCTCCAGCATCAACAAGGCATTTTCTCCCACAGGACTGCCGCATACTGGATGTTTTTCCCTTTTCACACCATTCTTTGTAAACCCTAGAAATGGTTGTGTGTGAAAATCCCAGTAACTGAGCAGATTGTGAAATACTCAGACCGGCCTGTCTGGCACCAACAACCATGCCACGCTCAAAATTGCTTAAATCCCCTTTTCTTTCCCATTCTGACATTCAGTTTGGAGTTCAGGAGATTGTCTTGACCAGGACCACACCCCTAAATGCACTGAAGCAACTGCCATGTGATTGGTTGATTAGATAATGGCATTAATGAGAAATTGAACAGGTGTTCCTAATAATCCTTTAGGTGAGTGTGTATATATATATATATATATAATATGTTGGTAATGTGTCTTATGAGCAGCAACCTTTTTATTTTAGGTTTGTTATTTATGCCTCATCAAAATGGGAGTGTGGGGTCAGGGGTCAATCTGTGACCTGTACGGATCAGGCCCCCCCACAGGTCAAAATGGATGTGATTTACATATTAATCGCCAAGTTTTACCATCACTTGTAAAGCTGTGACGCCTGTGAAACATGAAAAGACACATGCAAACTTTCACTCCGTGCGTAAAGTCTTCCAAAAGGACTGGCACAGGAAAAGCAGGCACAGGAAGGGAATTAGGACTTGATTGTTTTCCGTCCTCTCATGCAGTGCAGACATGAGGTCCCTTTGTCCACAGTGAAGACCGTAGCAGGAACTGAGTGGTCATGTAAGAAAATGTTCACAGCGTAATTTGGTCTTTTGAATGCGTCACAGGCCTGGCTGTGGGTTGCGGCAGCACAGCGTTATTGCAATGGCATGCATAAGCAGGATAGATAAGAGTGTCAGAGTAGATACAGCCTCTGTGCTTGCAGTACGAGCTGAACGTTGTGTGTGCAGTCGGGGTTGAACGACTTCAGATGTCTCAAAGTCAACATTCATGTGATTAAAGTCGGGAGGACGTCATTAATATAAAAATAAGCTTATTTATATAAGGCTATTGCTCCTACATGACAGCTTATATCCCATCCGATCTTTTGCCTTTGGGTCGTTATATTTCCCACAGATTTCTGCTCGTTCTGAACTTGCTGAGTAACTTGTAATTTGGCAACCCAGTGCTGGGTAAATATTGGACAGAACACATGCTGGGTTATTATTACCCAGGTTTTTGGGTTTTATGCATTAACCCATTTGCTTTTTTTTTTTTTTTAAAGTGCTGGGTCAGTCAATTTGATTATTGAAGGTTTTCGATTTTAAATGTTAAAAATGCACTCTAAAACCTCTGTTTATTTATATATCTCAAAAACCAAACATTTAGAACTTCGGTCCCACATTCAGACTTCTCTATTTCAACCCTTTCAACAAACTTTCTTTCCTTTACGTTCAAAACACCAACATTAGCCTTTATTTACACCTTTTTAAAAACCCCTTCAGCTTTTCTGATGTCACTAGATTAAGTAAATGGTTCACATACTAAACAAAAAGGTAAAATGTGATACTACAGACATTGTACATTTCCTCTTTGTACGGTGATAATTTGACAGGAATACGGTGTAATACAAACCTTAACTTCACTTTGGAATTTCTCCTCCGGAGGTTTTCTCTCAGAACAGAACACAAAATGACAAATGTCTCCAGTTTTAACCGGTTTGGCACAGACTACCCAGCATTGGGTTACATTGACCCAGAACTGGGTAGTTATGTGATGACCCAGCAGCTGATTTACTGAAAAACTATTAAAAATGACTCCGCAGGCTAAACCCAGCATTGGCTTAAAAAAATAACCCAACATTTTTCAGTAACCCAACGTTGGCTTAAAAAATAACCCAGTATTTTCAGTAACCCAACGTTGGCTTAAAAAAATAACCCAGCATTTTTCAGTAACCCAACGTTGGCTTTAAAAAATAACCCAGCATTTTCAGTAACCCAACGTTGGCTTAAAAAAATAACCCAGCATTTTTCAGTAACCCAACGTTGGGTTAAAAAAATAACCCAGTATTTTCAGTAACCCAACGTTGGCTTAAAAAAATAACCCAGCATTTTTCAGTAACCCAACGTTGGCTTAAAAAAATAACCCAGCATTTTTCAGTAACCCAACGTTGGCTTAAAAAAATAACCCAGTATTTTCAGTAAGCCAACGTTGGCTTAAATAAATAACCCAGTATTTTCAGCCAACGCTTGGCTTAAATAAATAACCCAGTATTTTTCAGTAAGCCAACGTTGGCTTAAATAAATAACTATTAAAAATGACTCCGCAGGCTAAACCCAGCATTGGCTTAAAAAAATAACCCAGCATTTTTCAGTAAGCCAACGTTGGCTTAAAAAAATAACCCAGCATTTTTCAGTAACCCAACGTTGAGTTAAAAATAACCCAGTATTTTTCAGTAAGCCAACGTTGGCTTAAATAAATAACCCAGCATTTTTCAGTAACCCAAGGTTGGCTTAAAAAAATAACCCAGCATTTTTCAGTAACCCAACGTTGGCTTAAAAAAAGAACCCAGGATTTTCAGTAACCCAACGTTGGCTTAAAAAAATAACCCAGTATTTTCAGTAACCCAACGTTGGCTTAAAAAAATAACCCAGCATTTTTCAGTAACCCAACGCTGGCTTGGCTTAAAAATAACCCAGTATTTTCAGTAACCCAACGTTGGCTTAAAAAAATAACCCAGTATTTTCAGTAACCCAACGTTGGCTTAAAAAAATAACCCAGTATTTTCAGTAACCCAACGTTGGCTTAAAAAAATAACCCAGTATTTTCAGTAACCCAACGCTTGGCTTAAAAATAACCCAGTATTTTCAGTAACCCAACGCGTTGGCTTAAAAATAACCCAGCATTTTCAGTAACCCAACGTTGTCTTAAAAAATAACCCAGCATTTTTCAGTAACCCAACGTTGGCTTAAAAAAATAACCCAGTATTTTCAGTAACCCAACGTTGGCTTAAAAATAACCCAGTATTTTCAGTAACCCAACGCTTGGCTTAAAAATAACCCAGCATTTTTCAGTAACCCAATGTTAGCTTAAAAATAACCCAGCATTTTCAGTAACCCAACGCGTTGGCTTAAAAAATAACCCAGCATTTTCAGTAACCCAACGTTGGCTTAAAAATTATCCAGCATTTTTCAGTAACCCAACGTTGGCTTAAAAATAACCCAGCATTTTCAGTAACCCAACGTTGGCTTAAAAAAAAACAGCATTTTCAGTAACCCAACGTTGGCTTAAAATAATAACCCAGCATTTTTCAGTAACCCAACGTTGGCTTAAAAAAATAACCCAGTATTTTCAGTAACCCAACGTTGGCTTAAAAAATAACCCAGTATTTTCAGTAACCCAACGCTTGGCTTAAAAATAACCCAGCATTTTTCAGTAACCCAATGTTAGCTTAAAAAAATAACCCAGCATTTTTCAGTAACCCAACGTTGGCTTAAAAAAAGAACCCAGTATTTTCAGTAACCCAACGTTGGCTTAAAAAAATAACCCAGCATTTTCAGTAACCCAACGTTGGCTTAAAAATAACCCAGCATTTTTCAGTAACCCAACGCTTGGCTTAAAAATAACCCAGCATTTTTCAGTAAAAAAAAAAAAACAGCATTTTCAGTGACCCAGCACATGGGTAAATGTTTTTAAATAACCCAATAAAATGACCCAGCAGGCTAAACCCAGCATTGGCTTAAAAATACCCAGCATTTTTCAGTAACCCAACGTTGGCTTAAAAAAATAACCCAGTATTTTTCAGTAAGCCAACGCTATTTAAAAATAACCCAGTATTTTCAGTAACCCAATGTTGGCTTAAAAAAATAACCCAATATTTTCAGTAACCCAACGCGTTGGCTTAAAAATAACCCAGCATTTTCAGTGACCCAACGCTTGGCTTAAAAATAACCCAGCATTTTTCAGTAACCCAACGTTGGCTTAAAAATAACCCAGAATTTTTCAGTAACCCAACGCTGGCTTAAAAATAACCCAGCATTTTTCAGTAACCCAACGTTGGCTTAAAAATAACCCAGCATTTTTCAGTAACCCAACGCTTGGCTTAAAAATAACCCAGCATTTTCAGTAACCCAACGTTGGCTTAAAAATAACCCAGCATTTTCAGTAACCCAAGCGTTGGCTTAAAAATAACCCAGCATTTTTCAGTAACCCAACGCTTGGCTTAAAAATAACCCAGTATTTTCAGTAACCCAACGCGTTGGCTTAAAAATAACCCAGTATTTTCAGTAACCCAACGCTTAAAAAATAACCCAGCATTTTCAGTAACCCAACGCGTTGGCTTAAAAATAACCCAGCATTTTTCAGTAACCCAACGTTAGCTTAAAAAAATAACCCAGCATTTTTCAGTAACCCAACGTTGGCTTAAAAAAGAACCCAGTATTTTCAGTAACCCAACGTTGGCTTAAAAAAATAACCCAGTATTTTCAGTGACCCAGCACATGGGTAAATCTTTTTTAAATAACCCAATAAAATGACCCAGCAGGCTAAACCCAGCATTGGCTTAAAAAAATACCCAGCATTTTTCAGTAACCCAACGCTTGGCTTAAATAAATAACCCAGCATTTTTCAGTAACCCAACGTTGGCTTAAAAAAATAACCCAGCATTTTTCAGTAACCCAACGTTGGCTTAAAAAAATAACCCAGCATTTTTCAGTAACCCAACGCTTGGCTTAAAAATAACCCAGCATTTTTCAGTAACCCAACGTTGGCTTAAAAATAACCCAGCATTTTCAGTAACCCAACGCTTGGCTTAAAAATAACCCAGCATTTTTCAGTAACCCAACGTTGGCTTAAAAAAATAACCCAGTATTTTCAGTAACCCAACGTTGGCTTAAAAAAATAACCCAGTATTTTCAGTAACCCAACGTTGGCTTAAAAAAATAACCCAGCATTTTCAGTAACCCAACGTTGGCTTAAAAAAATAACCCAGCATTTTTCAGTAACCCAACGTTGGCTTAAAAAATAACCCAGCATTTTTCAGTAACCCAACGTTGGCTTAAAAAATAACCCAGTATTTTCAGTAACCCAACGTTGGCTTAAAAAAAAAAAAAAAACAGCATTTTCAGTGACCCAGCACATGGGTAAATGTTTTTTAAATAACCCAATAAAATGACCCAGCAGGCTAAACCCAGCATTGGCTTAAAAAAAATACCCAGCATTTTTCAGTAACCCAACGTTGGCTTAAAAAAATAACCTAGTATTTTTCAGTAAGCCAACGTTGGCTTAAATAAATAACCCAGTATTTTTCAGTAACCCAATGTTGGCTTAAAAAATAACCCAATATTTTTCAGTAACCCAACGTTGGCTTAAAAATAACCCAGCATTTTTCAGTGACCCAACGTTGGCTTAAAAATAACCCAGCATTTTTCAGTAACCCAACGCGTTGGCTTAAAAATAACCCAGAATTTTTCAGTAACCCAACGCTTGGCTTAAAAATAACCCAGCATTTTTCAGTAACCCAACGTTGGCTTAAAAATAACCCAGCATTTTTCAGTAACCCAACGCGTTGGCTTAAAAATAACCCAGCATTTTTCAGTAACCCAACGTTGGCTTAAAAATAACCCAGCATTTTCAGTAACCCAACGCGTTGGCTTAAAAATAACCCAGCATTTTCAGTAACCCAACGTTGGCTTAAAAATAACCCAGTATTTTCAGTAACCCAACGCTTGGCTTAAAAATAACCCAGTATTTTCAGTAACCCAACGTTGGCTTAAAAATAACCCAGCATTTTCAGTAACCCAACGCGTTGGCTTAAAAAATAACCCAGCATTTTTCAGTAACCCAACGTTAGCTTAAAAATAACCCAGCATTTTCAGTAACCCAACGCGTTGGCTTAAAAAAGAACCCAGTATTTTCAGTAACCCAACGTTGGCTTAAAAAAAAAAACAGCATTTTCAGTGACCCAGCACATGGGTAAATGTTTTTTAAATAACCCAATAAAATGACCCAGCAGGCTAAACCCAGCATTGGCTTAAAAAAATACCCAGCATTTTTCAGTAACCCAACGTTGGCTTAAAAAAATAACCCAGCATTTTTCAGTAACCCAACGTTGGCTTAAAAAAATAACCCAGCATTTTTCAGTAACCCAACGTTGGCTTAAAAAAATAACCCAGCATTTTTCAGTAACCCAACGTTGGCTTAAAAATAACCCAGCATTTTCAGTAACCCAACGCTTGGCTTAAAAATAACCCAGCATTTTCAGTAACCCAACGCTGGCTTAAAAATAACCCAGCATTTTTCAGTAACCCAACGTTGGCTTAAAAAAATAACCCAGTATTTTCAGTAACCCAACGTTGGCTTAAAAAAATAACCCAGTATTTTCAGTAACCCAACGTTGGCTTAAAAAAATAACCCAGCATTTTCAGTAACCCAACGTTGGCTTAAAAAAATAACCCAGCATTTTTCAGTAACCCAACGTTGGCTTAAAAAAATAACCCAGCATTTTCAGTAACCCAACGCTTGGCTTAAAAAAATAACCCAGTATTTTCAGTAACCCAACGTTGGCTTAAAAAAAATAACCCAGCATTTTCAGTGACCCAGCACATGGGTAAATGTTTTTTAAATAACCCAATAAAATGACCCAGCAGGCTAAACCCAGCATTGGCTTAAAAAAATACCCAGCATTTTTCAGTAACCCAACGTTGGCTTAAAAAAATAACCCAGTATTTTTCAGTAACCCAACGTTGGCTTAAAAAAATAACCCAGTATTTTCAGTAACCCAACGTTGGCTTAAAAAAATAACCCAGCATTTTTCAGTAACCCAACGTTGGCTTAAATAAATAACCCAGTATTTTTCAGTAACCCAACGTTGGCTTAAAAAAATAACCCAGCATTTTTCAGTAACCCAACGTTGGCTTAAAAATAACCCAGTATTTTTCAGAGTGACCCAGCACATGTGTTATTGGTAAAAGTAATTAATCATGAATGTCTCGCTGTACAGTGCTATGAGCCGTGGCTTAGCCTGCACTTTACTAGCACACCCTCAGGGATTTGCTTCTGGAAACGGGCCTGAATTCACATCAAATAAAGCAAGATTTTATTTACCATCAGTCCATTTCGAGATTAGTCATTTAGTGTCACTGCCTTTGATGAAGGCGACTTCAGGATGTGACGCTGGACTTTCAGTTTCGTTTGTGGCGTGTTTTGCACGTGGTTTTGCTGAAGAGATGCTTATCTACTCTGCAGGAGCACATCTGGGGCCGCGGGTCGTTGCACGCATAGCTTTTACCATATTAGGAGGGGTAACGTTTACATCAAACAGAATAGAATGGACTTTATCATCACATTCCTGGGAAACTGATCTCGGACATCATGACACGGCCAGTACACAAATACAATACATACATAATAATAAAAAACACATTCCTTCATATATAATAATAATAATAGTAAAGCATTTAAAATGAACCGCAGATGCACAAAATAATTTTTGTAACGGTTTGACTTGCACATCTTAATAATCGTCTCCCTGATGGTAACAAATTAAAATCCACATGTAAAATGTGTTTTTAAGTTTGTCGTGTTCCCTGTCATGTGATTCCCTCATGTGATCATGTGTCCTGTTCTGTCATTGGTTCGTTGTTCACAGGTGTCCCTTGTCCAGTCATTAATCCTTGTGTATTTAAGCCCTGTGTGTGTTGTATTGATGTTGTAACCCGTTGTTGGTGAGTTTGTGTCAGTTCTGGCTTAAGTCTTTGGTTTTGTGTTTTGGATTTTGAGTTAAATAAACTGTACTTGGGTTCTGAAACTCGCCTCAAGTGGACTTGATGTTACAGAATCATCAGAACTTGCTTAAAAATAGATGCCTCGTACATCTCTGGTATGGTTGTTTTTTTCTCCAAACCCTATATTTTTTGAGCGGTATGGACCAGTCGTGCTTATTTTGATTGAACAGTCAGATTTCCATTCCATAACTCAAATACAGGCTGATAAAACAAAGATCTTCCCAAACCTTATAGCTCTGCTGCAATCTAGGGCACAGACTGCTGATGTGAGAAGACCTGCATAATAAACTGTCCACCCAAGTGCTTAAATAAAGAAACCTGTTCAATAATATTCCCATGTATTATTACAGGACTGTGGTCCCCGGATCTAGAAATGATGCTCTCTCTTTCGGTCTTTACACGATTGGATAGGAATCCGATCAGAGAAAGCACATGACCGGGGTTTCCACATGCATCACACTCATTTCAGTGTGTGTGGAATGTTTAATATGACTCAATACACTTCTCAATATCTCTAAAATGTATAGCGTTGACTATGAACCGCAGAACGAGCTGTAAACTTAGTAACTTGTGGTCACGCTAATGATTTATCAGAGTTGACATGCACCGTCTAATTCTCACACTTTAATAGTAGACTGTATAACTCCTACCTTAATATAACAAGCTGTGTTACTAAAAGGAAGGATTACTTAAAAAAATGTAGATCTGTATATAGGTACGAGGCACTTATCTGAAAGAAACACATACACCTCTCTATCTTTTGCTCATGTGCCAGCGGTTAACCCTCTGTGTGCCAGTGTTGGCACGCATGCCATAGGTTGCTGATCCATGGTATAAGTGGACTGCATTTATATAGCGCTTTCAAAAGACCCATGGCCACCGAAGTGCTTTACATATGGCCTCACATTCACCCATTCATACACCGATGGCGGGTCAAGGTGCGATCCAGCTGGTCGGGGTTAGGGGTCTTGCTCATGGACACCTCGACACTTGGTCAGGTGGAACCGGGGATTGACCTTCTGGTTTGTAGACATGAGCCACTGCCGCCCCTCCAACTCAAACACACATCTTGTGGAGCGTGCATTTATTTGTCATTTTAACTATTGGAAACGGAGCCTAAAAGTGGACTTCAAAGATTTCTTATCCCGTTGCGCCCTCTATAGGCCATGATCAGCGCCTAGTCAAATTTAAAGGTTTGTTAGGGCTGTAATATTTTGCTCCTTGTGTCCTCAGGAGACAAGCCAAAAGCTTTTCCCCCTAACTGAAATTATGTATTTTAAATTCATATATCATTCGTATATTAGTAGGAGTGTAACGGTATATGTATTTGTTAGGGGTGGTGCGGTTCACAAAACCCATGGTTCGGTTCGTATCACGGTTTAAGGGTCACTGTTTGCGGTTCTGTACGGTTGTTGTTGTTTTTTGCTTTTAATCGTTAACACTCCAGAAATGTACCTCAGCATATGATATATAGCTTAATTTAAAAAATGGTTATATCATGTAGAAGTTGTTTCCTAACTGGCTGTCATCAACATCAACAATCATGTCAGTTTTGATCAGAACAATGCACTGTGGCTTTAATTCAGCGTGAGCAGCTTTTTGCCCAGACTTCAAAGGCCTGTTTATTAAAACTAGACGCATATCTTAAGTTTAATGTTCCATTTATAGTGTGAACTACTTACAACATGTTACATGCATGTGTGTTTGGGACCGAGAGGAGCATTTGCAGCAGATATATGCTGCCCATCATAAATCAAAGCACGAGACAGACAGCGGTCGGAGGAGAACGTCGGAAAATGTGACAGAATGGACGATATTCGTCTGTATTTGCAATACATGAGCCTCTGTTTAGCTGCGCGACACAAACGCTGCCAGTGTGAATGCACAACTGGCGCGCCTCCCTTCTGCCCTGCTGACACACTGCGGTGTGAAGCCGGCATTATACGCATCCTCCAACTCCGGCCAGCCTTCCTTACCTCTCCCACTCATCATTTCTACACGTGACGTGACCTACAGCACTCCACTTTTACTGTATGTCCACACACCTCTTATTTTGCGCACCCACTGTCTGAGGTAAAATATGGGCATGAGGCTACATTGCGCATGCGTTGAACTGTGCGACACACACACTCCGAACCAAGACAAGCGAACCGAACGGTTCGGATGTTTTTTCATGTACCATGCCACCCCTAATATTTCTACTAAACGTTCCGGTACAGGGCTTCCGATATGGTGCACGTGATCGTGAAATTCATCTCGTCATAGTCAAAGAATAAACATGAATGAACATCTGAAGGTGTGTTGAGGATACATTACAACTGACACGCATCAATCAGTGTCTCAACAGTGGAGAGATGTCAATAAAACAGCTTGAGAACAATGTCACGTGGCATTACTAGGTTTGGGTACCAAATTCGGTACTTTTAAGCGCACTGACCGAATTACGTCTGTACTGATTTACATTAAATCAATCGGTGCCACTTTTCGGTACCTGAGAATGCATCTGATGATAGTGTCTGCGAATATTAAATAGCAAAAATACTATTCAAATACGAATCCTGCATGTCTCTGTGTGAATGAATGGCGCAGATGCGTGGTTTAATTGACCCCCACACACTCTGAACCGTGTGTGACGGTCGCGTGTTTCCATCTGTGCCGCCTCATACGAGGACATGAATGCATGAACTTCACCTCCAGAGCCGCTCTGAGAGTCACTTCATCAGAATGATGTTTAGGTTGGTTTAATTTGACACATATTACTGTTGTACAGTAGGGATTTCTCTCAGCATCAATGCTGTTTGATTATTATTAATAGGGGCTTTCTCGTGTGCGAAAGCCCCTAACGACATGATCGACAGATCTCATCGGCCTCATTCACACTAATGCATGAATCTAGTGTTTTGTCTTTACATCAATTTGTAATAATAATAAATTGCATTTGTGCTAATCTACACACCTGTCAGTCATCCATCGCACTATAACAAGGGTTTAAACTTGAACCTGAAACTTTGAATACTTGATGCATGTATGAGGAGTTGTGTGGTCATTCAAGTGTTTTTCCCTCCCCAGGGAACTTCCGGAGGTCAATCGAATCCCGTTCTTCTCACCAATCCAAACCAGGGGCCCGTCAGAGTTTGGTTTCGGAGAGTCACATGGTCTCACTGAGCCGCTGAGTCGCTACGATCTGGATGATCTGGATGTGGCCTGGCTTGAACTGGTTAATACTGAATTTAGACAGCTAGGTAAGATTGATTGATTATCTGAATAATTTTTCTTTAATGATACAAGTTTGTTATTGTACAAGTCGATATCAATGTCGGAGTTGGGATTCTCTGTGGGATTGGTCAAGTCACATGCGTTTCTATTAGGGGTGAAACAATTCACTTGTTTTCTCAATGCATCGATTACAAATCCAGGCGATCTTGAAATGTATCTTTCATTAAACATGTTTTTTTTGTTGATTTCATTAAATATGAGCGCTGCACGTTCAGATATAGAAACACGGCTCACTGTTTCAGAGCAGCAATAACCCATATTTATGTCAAACAATTGCTAATGATTTACTGTTGATGATTTATCACCGGGTTTACTTTCTGTTTGTACTGTAATATGTTGTAGATGTTATGTTTAGCTGCTGGCTATAGAGGGTATGCATTGAAATCACTTTCCCGCTGAAACACGCCCCCTCAGCCGGACTGAGTGGCAGAAGCTGCATGATTGGAGTTAATAGGGGAAAACATCAGTAAACTTAAGGTTGGACTCGATATAAGTGTTCCTTACAACTTACCAAAGATCCAGTGATCCATGGATATTGACATGCAGACAGGAATCGTGTTTTTCTGACATTTATATGAGCCTGATTTTGATACATAAATATTTATCACTGTCAGTCATCACAGTTTTTAAAGTGAATCCCACATTTATATGCGGATGGGCCTATGTATTGAAGCCTGTATGTGGCCAATTTTTTTTCATATTCTGAAAATATTATAGGCCTATTAATCATTTTTTTATATTGCCTAGACAGCGCACAGCTCCCTTTATAATCACTGAAAGCTGTCACTCATTCAATGAACGCAATCTCACTAAATTATATTAATCAGTGAAGCTGACAACACAATGAATCTCTTATTTATATAATGTCTACATGTAGAGAGGATTAGCGCGCATGCAGAACATGCACTGGACAAACACTCGAGGTAAGTGGATTCTAACTTCAACACCTGTGATTGGCCAATACGTTCAAAAGATCAACAAACATGTCTGTGATTGGCCATTGCGTTCAAGTGATCAACAGACAGGTCTGTGATTGGCTACATTACTCACCGAAGCGAAAACACATTGGAAATACAGATACAGATACACACTGGTTCTTTTGCCAGATCTTTTTTGCTAATCATATGCTATTACTACAAAGAAAACAGATCCTAGGCCAGCAGTTATGAGCAGCTTTTCCCTCTAAAAGCAATCAGTAGCAGAAGCAGCAGGCAGCAGTGGTTTGTGTGAGAAAATTACATGCTATTATCAAGTCCGAGAAGGGCATAGCGATGTCCATGGCAAAGCCACCCCCGACTCCCCCTCTGGTGCCAAGCCTGGTTTTGTGTGTTTTTCGTGGTATTCACGCTAAAAACCAAATGCTGCCACTCAGTCTTTTTGCCATTCAGTGGGGCGTAACCGCAGTCACTCCAGCTGACGTCACGTGCATACCCTCTATAGTAAAGCATATACATTTCAAAATAAGATTCCTGCTGTATTCAGGCTTGTTTCTAATTAAAAGTCTTGCGGTATGCATACAGTTTCAAGAGGTTCAAGTTCGAACTGCAAGATGTCCCGAAAGAAGCAACTTTCAATGAAAGGTCCAACATATTAGGAATACCTTTAACTGGGTTGCTATGTTTGGGTGACTGAGACAGCATAGTCGTGGGACAAAACACTGCTCTTCCGTTCCGATTAGAACATCAAACAGGTTTTCCCCACTCTGTGACACACCCACTGAGAATCGTGTTGAAAGTGCCCTAGTTATTGGTGATTCTATTACACGGAACGTGAAAATAGAGACACCAGCCACCATAGTCACATGTTTACCGGGAGCCAGAGCGCCTGACATCAAAGCAAATTTAAAAGTGCTGGCTAATGCTAATCCTAAATTCTCTAAGATCATTATTGACGTTGGCACTAATTTTGTTCGGCTTCGCCAGTCGGAGATCATCAAAGTTAACATTAAAGAGGTGTGTGAACTCACAAGTATGATGTCAGGCACTGTTATATGCTCTGGACCCCTTCCTGTTCGCCGGAGTGATGAGATTACAGCAGACTGTCCTCACTCATTGGCTGGCTGTCTAAGTGGTGTCCGCAGAATAACATAGGGTTCATAGACAATTAGAAAAGCTTTTGGGGTAGACCTGACCTGTTAAAAAGAGATGAAATACATCCTTCCTGGGATGGTCCATTCTTCTTTCGAATAATTTGGCACATAGTCTTAGAGCTAAACCTTGACTCACTGGGGCCCAGGTCAGGAAGCAGACGGGCTGGCTTACCCGACCGCCTGCTAGCTGCCTCCGTTACAGAAGTCAGGTAAATCCCAGCATCATAGAGACGCTTTCACCTAGATATTATCACATAGAGACTGTGTCTGTTCCGCGAATTAGTAAATACAAAAAACTCTCTAACACATTTAAGGGTAAAAATGTAACTTATGTTCAACAAATGAAAAAAATATACAATACAGATGAACAAATGATAATTCTTTTTTGCTGAATATTAGATCCCTTTCTACAAAATCACTTTTTGTAAAGGATATGAGTGCAGATCATAACCTAAATGTGCTGTGTTTGATAGAAACCTGGCTAAAACCTGTCGATTACATTACTTTAAATGAGTCCACCCCCAAGATTATTGTTATTAATACGAGCCTAGTCTGAAAGGGGGAGGGGTTGTTGTAATTTATAATAATATCTTCATTACTCAGAAGTCTAGTTTCATATATAATTATTTTGAAGTCTTGGTGCTTTATGTAACATTATGTAGTGTAAATGATAAATCCTGTTTGACATTTGTGCTGGCTACTGTATACAGGCCACCAGGGCACCATACAGACTTTGATAGAAAATCAGTAAATTCTTTGATAGAGTTAGTACTGGCTTCAGATAAATTGTCCTAATTGTTGATGATTTTAATTTCCATGTAGATAATGAAAAATAAGCATTGGGATGGGCAATTAGAGACATTATAAACTCTATTGGAGTTGGGCAAGACGTGTCAGGACACACTCATTGTCGTAATCATACTTTAGACCTAATATTGTCACATGGAATAAATGTTGATGTCATTGAAATTCTGCAGCAGAGCGATGACATCACAGATCATTATCTAATCTCATGTATACTCCATTTAGCCAAGGCTGCAAAGTAGACTCCTTGTTACAAATATAGTAGAACTATCATTCCTACCACTAAAGATTGCTTCATAAATAATCTACCTGATCAGTTTTATCTCCTCAGCATCCCAGATAGCTTAGAAGAACTCATGTTGCAAAATAAACTATTGACTCTTCTTTTTTTCCCAGCACTTTAGACACATTTGCTATTTTGCGCTTAAATAAGTCAAAATTTAAGGTCATAGATCCTCTGCTTAATATCATTAATTAATCTTTGTCATTAGGATGCATACCGAGAACTTTTAAGATGGCTATGATTAAACCGCAACTTGATCCTACAGAATTAGTCAATTACAGGCCAATCTCAAATCTACACTTTCTGTCAAAGATACTAGAAAATGCAGTTTCCTCACAACTATGCTTCTTTTTAGAAAGAAATGGCATCTGTGAGGATTTTCAGTCAGGATTTAGACCGTATCATAGTACTGAGACTGCTCTCATCAGAGTTACAAATGATTTACTCTTATCATCCGATCGTGGTTGTATCTCTGTTAGTGTTACTCGATCTTAGCGCTGCATTCAACCACTATCAACCACAACATTCTTTTGAATAGACTCGAAAATTATGTAGGCATTAGTGGACCTGCATTGGCATGGTTTAAATCATACCTATTTGTCCGTTATCAGTTTGTAGCAGTAAATGAAGAGATGTCACACCGATCACAAGTTCAGTATGGAGTACCGCAGGGCTCAGTGTTAGGACCATTGCTCTTCACCTTGTACATGCTACCACTGGGAGATATTATTAGGAAGCATGGCGTTAGTTTTCATTGTTATGCTGATGATACTCAGCTCTATATTTCTTCACACCCTGACAAACAAATTCACAAGATTAACGGAATCATAGCTGATTTGCAAATTGGATGACTAGTAATTTCCCACAACTTAATTCTGAAAAAACAGAAATTCTAATTATTGGAGCGAAAAACTCTGCAAGTAGTAACCTAGAATACTGTCTAACACTTGATGGCTGCTCTGTCAAGTCCTCGTCGTCAGTGAGGAACCTGGGTGTGCTCTTTGATACCAATCTTTCGTTTGAAAGCCATGTTTCTAGCATCTGTAAAACTGTATTCTACCATCTTAAAAATATATCTAAATAACGGCACATGCTCTCAATGCCAAATGCTGAACAGTTAGTTCATGTGTTCATGAGCTCAAGGCTAGATTATTGTAATGCTCTACTGGGTGGTTGCCCTGCTCGCTTAGTAAACAAACTCCAGCTGGTCCAAAACGCAGCAGCTCGAGTTCTTACTAGAACCAGGAAGTATGAACACATTAGTCCGGTTCTGTCAACACTGCACTGGCTCCCTATTAAACATCGCATACATTTTAAAATCTTGCTTATTACTTACAAAGCACTAAATGGTTTAGCTCCCCAGTACTTGAGTGAGCTCTTAACACATTATACTCCATCACGTCTACTGCGGTCTCTAAACTCTGACCTGCTGATAATACCTAGAATATCAAAATCAACTGCAGGTGGTCGATTCTTTTCATATTTAGCACCTAAACTCTGGAACAGTCTTCCTAGCATTGTTCGGGAAGCAGACACACTCTGTTAGTTTCAATCTAGGCTAAAAACTCATTTCTATCAATTTAAATTATTTCTATTATATACTGTTAAATGATTGTTAGGCTGCATTATCTAGGTCAGCCGGAACAGGAACACTTCCCATAGCACCTGATGTACTCGTTACATCATAAGAAGAATGGCATCTATGCTAATGTTAGTCTCTGTTTATACCGAGGTTTACTGTAGTCTGCCGGATCCAGGCCGTATCCACATCAGAAGGAGGACCTGCGCCTGAACACAACCAACGCATCCCTGAAGTGTCAGCAGAGATCGTATCAACTAGACTCTCTCCTGTGAAGGCCTCCTTCACTTCACTTTCCCTCTGTACAGATGAAAACTTTATCGAAAATTATTGGAAACGACTAAAAACGCTGTATTATGCATGCCAGACAAGTAATTTGGCGGTCATTAAGTAAAGAAAAATTACGCGCCTGCGCACATACGTATTCAAAAGCGTTTGCCTATAGACTAAACACGTAATGCTTGAATACATGCATGCCGTCACCGTTCTCACAGATTCAAGTTTGTTTTAAGTTTACACTGATAACGGTATCGTTTCAAAACCTGTTTCAAGGTTTGCATTCTCTAGCCACCGGGCACTGTTGCCGTGCGGACGAGCGGCCGGAACGCGATGAGAGTGTTCTATTTTGGTTGAAAATGGTGTTGTGTAAGTCTCCCCAAAGTAAATAACCAATGATTTTTTACAACGGAAATTGATCAATCAAAAACGTAATTTGGCTGGACAATAACCTTCTTTCTAGAGTGGCTGTACAGCCAAAACAATCTCTCTTCCATTAATTTCCTATTATCACCGTAAAGCTGCTTTGAAACTATCTATTGCAAAAAGCGCTATATAAATGAAGGTTACTTGACTTGTTAGGAGTAAGCGATTCTCTTCACTCTTCATTCTCTTCATTCTCCTCACATCTGCATGTCTTGTGCTGTGTGCTCCTCAGCACTTCCGGAGCTGGACGAGCTCACCATGGAGCAGGTTGTGCTGGAGCTGGAGAGCCGGTGTCAGCAGAACATGCAGCAGGCCATCGAGACCGAAGAGGGGCTGGGCATCGAATACGACGAGGACGTTGTTTGTGACGTGTGCCGCTCACCCGAGGGGGAGGACGGCAACGAGATGGTTTTCTGCGACAAGTGCAACGTTTGTGTGCACCAGGTACTTCTTTCAAAAATGACCAATGCTTGAGCACTGTAATTAAAGTCACCATAAAATCAACATTGACCATTTTTTATATTTTTTACAGGATATTGTAGTGTTTAGCTTAGATTATTTTATAAATTAAAAATTTATATGCCCTGTAATCTTTGATCACAAACGTTAAAGGTAGTTATTTTGCCGCTAGAGGTCGCCTATTCAAAACAAAGGCGTAACTTGATGACGGCGAGATTGAGCACAAAATCTTGGGAATTGTCGTCTTCACCTCTACAGCCAGTGGAAAAGAATCATGTTCATGGATGAGATTATCAAAGTTTACCACGCCCCAAACTCTCCGCCTGCTACAGTAGCATGCCCCAAACTATTCACCGGCTACAGTAGCCACACCCCAAATGCCCCGCCTGCTACAGTAGCCACACCCCAAACTCTCAGCCTGCTACAGTAGCCACACCCCAAACTCTCAGCCTGCTACAGTAGCCACACCCAAACTCTCAGCCTGCTACAGTAGCCACACCCCAAACTCTCAGCCTGCTACAGTAGCCACACCCCAAACTCTCAGCCTGCTACAGTAGCCACACCCCAAACGCTCAGCCTGCTACAGTAGCCACACCCCAAACGCTCAGCCTGCTACAGTAGCCACACCCCAAACGCTCAGCCTGCTACAGTAGCCACACCCCAAACGCTCTGCCTGCTACAGTAGCCACACCCCAAACGCTCAGCCTGCTACATTAGCCACACCCCAAACTCTCTACCTGCAACTGTAGCCACACCCCAAACTCTCAGCCTGCTACAGTAGCCACACCCCAAACTCTCAGCCTGCTACTGTAGCCACACCCCAAACGCTCAGCCTGCTACAGTAGCCACACTCCAAACTCTGAGCCTGCTACAGTAGCCACACCCCAAACGCTCAGCCTGCTACAGTAGCCACACCCCAAACTCTCAGCCTGCTACAGTAGCCACACCCCAAACTCTCAGCCTGCTACAGTAGCCACACCCCAAACTCTCAGCCTGCTACTGTAGCCACACCCCAAACGCTCAGCCTGCTACAGTAGCCACACCCCAAACGCTCAGCCTGCTACAGTAGCCACACCCCAAACGCTCAGCCTGCTACAGTAGCCACACCCCAAACTCTCAGCCTGCTACAGTAGCCACACTCCAAACTCTGAGCCTGCTACAGTAGCCACACCCCCAAACGCTCAGCCTGCTACAGCAGGCACACCCCAAACTCTCAGCCTGCTACAGTAGCCACACCCCAAACGCTCAGCCTGCTACAGTAGCCACACCCCAAACGCTCTGCCTGCTACAGTAGCCACACCCCAAACGCTCAGCCTGCTACAGTAGCCACACCCCAAACTCTCAGCCTGCTACAGTAGCCACACCCCAAACTCTCAGCCTGCTACAGTAGCCACACCCCAAACTCTCAGCCTGCTACTGTAGCCACACCCCAAATGCGCCACCTGCTACAGTAGCCACACCCCAAACTCTCAGCCTGCTACAGTAGCCACACCCCAAATGCGCCGCCTGCTACAGTAACCACACCCCAAACTCTCAGCCTGCTACAGTAGCCACACCCCAAACTCTCAGCCTGCTACAGTAGCCTCACCCCAAACGCTCAGCCTGCTACAGTAGCCACACCCCAAACTCTCAGCCTGCTACAGTAGCCACACCCCAAACGCTCAGCCTGCTACAGTAGCCACGCCCTAACTCTCTACCTGCAACTGTAGCCACACCCCAAACTCTCAGCCTGCTACAGTAGCCACACCCCAAACGCTCAGCCTGCTACAGTAGCCACGCCCTAACTCTCAGCCTGCTACAGTAGCCACACCCCAAACTCTCAGCCTGCTACAGTAGCCACGCCCTAACTCTCTACCTGCAACTGTAGCCACACCCCAAACTCTCAGCCTGCTACAGTAGCCACGCCCAACTCTCAGCCTGCTACAGTAGCCACACCCCAAACTCTCTACCTGCAACTGTAGCCACACCCCAAACTCTCAGCCTGCTACAGTAGCCACACCCCAAACGCTCAGCCTGCTACAGTAGCCACGCCTAACTCTCAGCCTGCTACAGTAGCCACACCCCAAACGCTCAGCCTGCTACAGTAGCCACGCCCTAACTCTCAGCCTGCTACAGTAGCCACACCCCAAACTCTCAGCCTGCTACAGTAGCCACACCCCAAACTCTCAGCCTGCTACAGTAGCCACACCCCAAACTCTCAGCCTGCTACAGTAACCACACCCCAAACTTTCAGCCTGCTACAGTAGCCACACCCCAAACGCTCAGCCTGCTACAGTAGCCACACCCCAAACTCTCAGCCTGCTACAGTAGCCACACCCCAAATGCTCCGCCTGCTACAGTAGCCACACCCCAAACTCTCAGCCTACTACAGCAGTCACACCCCAAACTCTCCACCTGCAACTGTAGCCACACCCCAAACTCTCAGCCTGCTACAGTAGCCACACCCCAAACTCTCAGCCTACTACAGTAACCACACCCCAAACTCTCAGCCTACTACAGTAACCACACCCCAAACTCTCAGCCTGCTACAGTAACCACACCTCAAACTCTCAGCCTACTACAGTAGCCACACCCCAAACTCTCAGCCTGCTACAGTAGCCACACCCCAAACTCTCAGCCTGCTACAGTAGCCACACCCCAAACTCTCAGCCTGCTACAGTAGCCACACCCCAAACTCTCAGCCTACTACAGTAACCACACCCCAAACTCTCCACCTGCTACAGTAGCCACACCCCAAACTCTCAGCCTGCTACAGTAGCCACGCCCAAACTCTCAGCCTACTACAGTAACCACACCCCAAACTCTCAGCCTGCTACAGTAGCCACGCCCAAACTCTCAGCCTACTACAGTAACCACACCCCAAACTCTCAGCCTACTACAGTAACCACACCCCAAACTCTCAGCCTGCTACAGTAGCCACGCCCCAAACTCTCAGCCTACTACAGTAACCACACCCCAAACTCTCCACCTGCTACAGTAGCCACACCCCAAACTCTCAGCCTGCTACAGTAGCCACACCCCAAACTCTGTCTGCTACAGTAGCCACACCCCAAACTCTCAGCCTGCTACAGTAGCCACACCCCAAACTCTCAGCCTGCTACAGTAGCCACACCCCAAACTCTCAGTCTGTTACAGTAGCCACACCCCAAACTCTCAGTCTGTTACAGTAGCCACACCCCAAACTCTCAGTCTGTTACAGTAGCCACACCCCAAACTCTCAGCCTGCTACAGTAGCCACACCCCAAACTCTCAGTCTGCTACAGTAGCCACACCCCTAACTCTCAGCCTGCTACAGTAGCCACACCCCAAACTCTCAGCCTGCTACAGTAGCCACACCCCAAACTCTCAGTCTGCTACAGTAGCCACACCCCAAACTCTCAGCCTGCTACAGTAGCCACACCCCAAACGCTCAGCCTACTACAGCAGTCACTGCTTATTAAAATTCATAATCACAATTACAGTATTCGAGATAAATAGATAATTCTGATTACATCATTCTAACTTTTACAAATTATTGTTTTGTTGTTTTTCCTCCCGCAGGCATGTTACGGGATCTTGAAGGTTCCACAGGGTAACTGGCTGTGCCGAACGTGTGCCCTCGGCGTGCAGTCCAAATGTTTGCTCTGTCCCAGAAGAGGAGGAGCTCTGAAACCCACTCGCAGTGGAACCAAGTGGGTCCACGTCAGCTGTGCCTTATGGATCCCTGAGGTATCAGACAAAGCTAGTCTTGGGATGGTAGTCATCAGTAGTGGTTCATTTTAGGGTTGAAAAATTCTGGTTTCGATAATGAATCCTGGATGAAAATAGAGTGTGTGTGAGAGAGTAATTTGCGTCAAATATGATACAGTAGCTTTATAGTGATCATAACACAGCGTTTGCAGCTTTTTTGCTCTGTTTTGGAAGCGTCAGGGCATTTTAAATAACTAAATAATAAATTATAATAAAGAAAAAAAATCGTGTTACTTAGTAGGAAGTAAATGTTGCACAGTCACACACATTTCCCTGTAAATATAATGTGCTCCAGCATTTTTTCAGTGCTTTATTCTCCAGTAACGTCACTGATGTAGGTTCTTTCCTGTGCATTTATCCAAATAATGGATAATGAAATTCAATGGTGATTGTTTACATTATTGATTTGTTCACTTTTGATTGAATTTTGTCTCACAAATGATTGCCTGATAAAAGATGCAATGAAGTTTTAAAAGCAGAACTTTCACACAAAGCTCACTTTTGTCAAGTGCTACAGAACATATTCATCTGGAAATTGTGATTAGCACGCAATAATGGATGAATTCTAATTGAAATATTTCCTCTGCTCTCTTTATGTCTTGCCAAGTGATTGAAAGGAAAGCTTTTCTGCAGGAAATTTGAACTTGTTTGGTCAGGTTTCGGGCAAGATGTTTCTGTGAAGGCGTAAGACATTTAGAGCTCTACTTTATATGCAAAAGGCTGCTGAACATCCAAAGGAGGACAAAAGAAGAATTGGCAGGAAGATAAGGATTCAAAGAGGCAGTTTTGAAAAGCCTGGCCAAAATGGGTATTCCAATAAAATGTACAGAAATTGAAGAGCGAGGCAGGAACAATAGCCGAATGCTGAGGATGTAGAAAGCCACAAAGGCGAGTGAAAAGGCTCACTGAAATCACGTAAAGTGCTGTGCGCCGGCTGATGAATACACTGAATGAACTCACGAGCTGAGTTTCCACTTCCGCCAGACGCAGTGGATTCGATTCTACTCCCCATTCCGGCTCATTTCCTCTGTAACACTTTTTGAGAGGATTGGGGGAAATACTGTACTGTTGTGTTACAATACAAATGCCTGTTTTATTTCACTTTTAAAGGATTGAACTTGAATGTAACATGAAAGTGTCGCCGCACAGAGACGCTTATTGTGTAGATTCTGCTGGAGATTGTCGCATAACAAAACATGTTTCTGGTACAAATCACCTACACTGACTTTAATCTCTCACGGCCAAGCCCAAAGAGCAACTTTGTCCAGGGACAGGTGAAAAATCATGCTTGTGAGAGGAGGTCCCTGCTACAGTGACCAAAGTCAATCAACAATGCATTAGAAATATACAGCATTCCTATGAAAATGCACAATATATTACCTGACCATTCAGTGTGGAAATCACTTGGCTAACCAAACCAATTTTATGATGTATTATTTATTAAAACTTAAGTAGTCAGCCATCCCTAATGTGATTTACGTGTTGTTTCCATGTCGACACAGGTGAGCATTGGCTGCCCTGAGAAGATGGAGCCCATTACAAAAGTATCACACATCCCAGCCAGTCGATGGGCCTTGTCCTGTAGCCTGTGCCGTGAACACACCGGGACATGCATACAGGTGAGAGCATAAGCTTTCACGCTTTCTTTTCAAAGAACTAATGGGGATGAGCTACTTCATAAAGTCAAGTCAAATTAATTGAATTTCATTGTTTCAAATCATGATGTTAATGTTTGTAATATCTTAATATCTGCATGCCTTATGTTCTCATTTAATTACAATAATCAAGAGATTTGCTAATATAGTTTATAACTCTCTACATGAGTGCACTGTTGTTTTGAAGATAAAGCTGTACATACTTACACCGATCAGGCATAACATTATCAAGTGACTAACACTGATGATCTCTTCATCACCTGTTAGTGGGTGGGATATATTAGGCAGCAAGTGAACATTTTGTCCTCAGAGTTGATGTGTTAGAAGCAGGAAAAATGAGCAAGTGTAAGGATTTGAGTGAGTTTGACAAGGGCCAGATTGTGATGGCTAGACGACTGGGTCAGAGCATCTCCAAAACTGCAGCTCTTGTGGGGTGTTCCCGGTCTGCAGTGGTCAGGATCTATCAAAAGTGCTCCAAGGAAGGAACAGTGGAGAACCGGCCACAGGGTCATGGGCGGCCCAGGCTCATTGATGCACGTGTGGAGCGAAGGCTGGCCCGTGTGGTCCGATCAAACAGACGAGCTACTGGAGCTCAAACTGCTCAAGAAGTTAATGCTGGTTCTGATAGAAAGGGGTCAGAATACACAGTGATTAAAATGTGGCGAGATTTCTCGTCGAGTGAAAAGCAGTCTTGCGATATCGCCATGACATTAGCATGGAATATGCACCACTACTATTACATTACATTGTCGGTTTGCTTTTTTTTTATAGAAACAAAAGCCATTTAATTCGGTTGGATAATGATCGCTTTAATTGTTAACTATTGTAACTGTCTGCTTTGCATCCAGCACAGTGCAGCAGGAATTAGGGCTGTCACTTTTGAGAAAAATCTAATTTGAACGGCTATCAAATATCAAGCAATGTATTCGAATATATTTGGATATCTACGAGCGCGACCAACAACAACAAAAAAAACCAACAACACCGTAACGGAGATTCAATCACAAATGTATTAATAATCTGACAGTCATAAACAGGACATACAAACATATTTTAAAGTTAATGATTGAAACAGAAACCCCAGGTTATCAACTTAATCGTTATGAAGTGCCAGTATGCAGCCAATCGCACCATAAAGCTACATGGAAACAGGCATAAACAATAACGTGACAACTTAAACAGCAGCAGGCGTACAGATAGCCCAGGCTAATTCATTTCCTTATATTGTTTGCTAGAAACACTAATCTATCAACTTGATCTGGATCAAGTGCGGCTCTCTTTTTATTGACGATGTTCCCCGCAGTGGAGAACACTCTTTCAGAGCGCACAGACATGCCTGGCACACACAGGTATTTGCGCGTCAATGTTGAGAGAAGTGGGTATTTGTTACAGCCTGTGTCTCTCCACCAATGCAGCGTATTGCTGTCTGCGGAGAGAGGAGGTTCCTTCATGTAGTTTTTAAGCTCCTGGATACCATTAGTGTTGCATGTTGCTGAGTCAATCGATTTATACATGTCCCCAAACAAGCTTCCCATGGCACCTAAGGCCGGAGCCACGTCTTCCCTCACAGTCGCCGTCGGTCTCACTCTCAGCTTCCTTCAGCTCCTGAGATAAACTTTCAATTACGAGGTGTTCCTGTCCAGGCGAAAGGTGAACCAAGCGGCTGAACCGGGGGTCCAGAAGAGCCGCTTTATTGAGAAGCATCCATTCGGTGTTGTTTTCACTGTAGCGCGGTTTGAAATTGTCGACCATTTTCTTTTCAAAAATAACCGCGGCCACGGCCGCTTGCTCTCGTGATGCAGTCATTTATCAGTCTCTCCTTTTTTAGTCCGAGAAGCTCCTGCTTTGCCTCTAACAGGCAGCAGTCAGCGGGAGACTTTCCAAAATGAGCTGCTGTCTGTTTAAGGCGAGAAAGGGCAGTATCAATAGCCCTCACCTCTAGTCCCTTGCACACGGCTAGGTTTAACGTGTATGCTAAGCAAGGTACATGAATGAGGCTTAAATCGCGTACGGCTTTCACATAATTCTGCGCATTGTCTGTGGTGACCGCTATTACTGCTTCATGGGATATACCCCAGTCGTCCAGGGTGTTGCTGATGGTCTCTGCGACATGGGCAGCTGTGTGACTTCCCCTTAGCTCTTTCGTACAAAGAACAACATGTGTCTGAAATGAAGTGAGCTGTGATTGTCACGTAAGCATGTGTGGCCAGTGATGTCCACCCGTCTGTAGTTAGAGCAAGTTTCTTGCCCTGCAATAAGGTCTTAATGTTTTCTCGTGTGGTGTCATACAACTTTACTATGCGAGCTGACATAGTGGTGCGACATGGAATTGTGTATCGTGGTTCCAGTTCCATTATGAGGTCCTGAAACCCATCTCCCGAAATTAAACTTATAGGTCTCATATCCCTGCAAATAAACCTTGCCATCTTATCGGTGATGGCATTTATCCGTGCATCTGACAAGGTGTCGACCGGTTGTCCAGGAAAGATGTTGGACGCCCGATGCTCTGGTCATCTGCTGTGTCTCTGACTCCGCTGCCTCATTTGGATGGTAACTCGACAGGTGAGCGCGAAGATTGGATGTCGAGGATGTATAAGTAAACCGTTTTTTTTTGCAAATTCGGCAAACTACCTTATCTTTAGTGGTTACTTTACCATCTACGGTGTAGAAACCAAAATGTTTCCAGACACTACTTTTAAGATAATTCGTAATTGTCTGCTCAGGCTGGCCGCTTTTATCTTCCATTTTCAAAACACACTGGCTATTATTCGCTTGTTTTGGTCATGGGCCTACGCTACAATACGTTTAGAGCGCCCTCTATTGGATGAGATGGCTAACGATAAAACAAACAGTCCATAGACTGTAAAAAATGCGCTACATGGGACTAAAAAAACCGGATAGTTTATTTATAGTTCGATTACGGATATTTCACGTCATGTTCGAATGCATATTCGAATATCGAATAAAAAGTGACAGCCCTAGCAGGAATCACAGTTCACTGATCACGTGACGAGAGTAAGGTGAGATGACTGATAGGAAAGACCATGATGGAGGATTCGTAGCGCAACAGAGCCTAAGCATCCGATAAATGTCGTCTTGTCTTGTAGAATGCGCGCTCAGCACTGTAGCCCCCTGTACACAGAGTATGTGCAAATTGAAAGCGAAAGTAAACGCAAGCTCCTTGATGTGCGCAAATTAGGCAACACACAATATCCTGTCTCCCAATATCAAAGCTATCTTATACCGGGCTGTGTAGTTGTAACCACATCTTAGCTCTTTGAATATTGAGAGAGTACTTTGATTATTGTTTCCACTTCCACTTTTGTTATTTGTACTGTTTTTATTTCCATGTTCAATTTGTGGAAAGGAGATCAATGAGATGGTCACACACAGCCTCAGTCAGAAGTTCTGGAAGCTCATAATTCATGTACAGCAGAGTATGTGAATGGAGCGGAGCGGCAGCAATTTCCCCTCCGCGCTCTAAGCATTCAATAATCGCTCCGCTCCGGGTTCCCCATTTCCCGCTCCCCGCTCCACTCCTCGCTCACTGATATCAGAAACACCGCTCCGTCTTCGCTCCGAGAAATTTGCGGCTAAAGTCTTTAAGTAAGCTCTGCAATATCACAAAAGTTTGGTTTATAACATACATTAAATTAAAACAAAAAAACAATAGGAGAGTTTCAACGTGGTTTATTGCAAACATTTATTTTCTATGACATGCCAAGCTTGTTAGGCTTTATAAGCATTAAAAGTTAAACATGATTGCTGCTTTTGCAGTGCATTTTGTTTGGAAAGATGAAAATAGTATGTTTTCATCGGTTACATTATCTACGGGTCACATTACAGATTTCTGCGAATGTAAAATCCGACACAGATAACTGTAAGCAGATGCACTGTAAGATTACATTTGTTTGACTGCGTAAGAGAGAACGTTTACGTGTGTGAATAAGTGCTACCCGTTTAAAATGTGCTTTCACCCGATCATATTCAGTATGTAGAAGGTACAAAAAAACTATAACTCATGTCCATTGCCGTCATCATAAACCTGTACATTCTTCCTGATTTGAGTGATCCATCTGAATCAAGCTAGTTAAATGTGTTAAATGTGTGAGTTTTGACTAAAAACACTGTTATATTGTAGGCCGTTGGTATGTATTTTACTCGTGATGGAGCGGTAGTGGAGTGCTCGAGAGCACATGAAAACCACGCTCCGACTTTTAAAAAATCCGCTCCTCACTTCATTCAAAATCACCTCGCTCCACTCCTCACTCCGCTCACATACTCTGATGTACAGTAACGTCTGAAGAGACTCGTGTGAAATCATACAGCAGAGAAGCCAGTCAGTTGAGTTTGTTTGTTACAGTGCTTGAGTTTTGTTGTTTATACTCAAAAGTAGAACTGAAAAGACATTCATTACAAGATGATGAAATGCACCTGCAGACAATCTTTCCTGTCATGAGTTTAGTCATTGAGGATTTCTTAAAAATACTGTGCAAAAATCTTGTCTCATCTCAAGAGCTACGTCTTGTCACACCCCTAATGTGCAGCCTTTCATGGAAACGGTATTCCCTGGTGGCTGTGGCTCTTCCAGCAGGATAATGCTCCTGACACAAAGCACAAATGCTTCAGGAATGGTTTGAGGAGCACAACAACGAGTTTGAGGTGTTGACTTGGCCTCCAAATTCCCCAGATCTCAATCCAATCGAGCATCTGTGGGATGTGCTGAACAAACAAGTCCGATCCACCTCGCAACTTACAAGACTTAAAGGATCTGCTGCTAACATCTTGGTGCCAGATACCACAGCACACCTTCAGGGGTCTAGTGGAGTTCATGCCTCGACGGGTCAGCAACACAATATTAGGATAATCATAATGTTATGCCTGATCAGTGTATATATCCAACTTTATGTGAAGAGCTAGTAAAGCAATAGTCCATCTTATTTGTCCAAATGTTGTTTCAGACCAGTTTTATTCTTCTCTGGTACACTAAAGTGAAAACTGATGTTTCTAAGCTTAAAAATAAGACACAAGAGCACCATTAAAGTATCATAGAAGGTACTGCAGTATAGCAGTTTTTATGGAGCTTTTCTGTCCTTTTTGAAGCACAAAAGCTTCGTCCCTGAATCTTTTGTGTTCCTGTTTGTAAGGACGTGAGGGTGAGTAAATGGTGACAGAATGTGAAGTGTTTTGGGATGAGGCACGGCTCTAATCATGCGGTTCTGTCTACACAGTGCTCCATGCCATCCTGCGCCGTGGCCTTCCACGTGACCTGTGCATTTGACCACGGACTAGAGATGCGCACCACTCTGGCAGAGAACGATGAGGTGCGCTTCAAATCTTACTGTCTAGAGCACAGCGTCTCGCGCTCAAACAGCGCCGCAAATTCAGACAGGCCCGAACCGCGGCCGGATCTGCCAGGGATGCATACGGATCGTCTGAAGCAGGAGCAAGCGGAACGGGAGAAAGCCAGCCATCGAAAGCAGAAGCTACAAGAGCTTGAAGATGAGTTTTACAGATTAGTGGACCCCAAGGATGTTGCAGAAAGCCTTTCCCTGCCGGATGCTCACGTGGACTTCCTCTTCCAGTACTGGAAACTGCGACGGAAGGCCAACTTGAACCAGCCGCTGGTGGCCCTCAAGAGGGATGAGGTGGACAACCTCGCCCAGCAGGAGCAGGACGTTCTGTATCGCCGTCTGAATCTCTTCACTCACCTGCGTCAGGATCTGGAGAGGGTGAGTGTAGAAGCTCTCAATAATGGTTTCCTAGACATTAATCAGGCATTATTTGGGTAGTATTTCATATTTCAAGTATTATTCTTTCACATAAATCACATTTTTGAGGGCCTAAACAAACTCATCAAAAGTGGTGGAAATGTACGTCTGCTATCAGAATTCAGTGTTGCAAAATATCTTCATTTACATACATGCGATCATTATTGTAATGTTTCATTCTCCATTGAACCAAGCTTGGAGGATCTTCTTCCTTCCAGTTATAGTAATGAAACTTTGGATAAACAGTATTTATGACACTCAGATGTATTCTATACAATTGTGTTGATAGAAAATAACGGATTTATTTCTAGTTTAACATTATTTGTTCTTCAGATCTTCCGCTTTAAGAGGAAAAAAGTGTCAGCTGTGTGCAAAGTGAACCACATTTGGTTTTTGGCCATTGACAATGTGTGCAATTTACTCATGGAGCCATATTGAGATCTCCATATCTCTGGGAATGAACCCTCGAGGGCCTTTAAAATGAAGATACCCAAAGAAATGTTTGTTGTTAACCAGAATCTAAAAGGATATTAAGATATCTTTAATACTTCTTGAGTTACAGGGACGCAAACTTGGGGAAAATAACGCCTGAAGTGCTTATTCCCCATGTTTGAGCAGTCACCGTTGGCGTATAATGAGACACAGATTGATAAAGTCAACAGATTTCACTAATAGATCTGCCAATCTCTGTGTGAGAGTAAAATAATGATGCTGCCATCTTTCTACAGTCATTTTAACCCCCTTGTGATTTGGCTCCAGATCTCAGGTGAAAATGTTTGCTTTGACCCCCTCTACAAAACAGTGGATTAATCAGTCAATATATATATTCATGACATTTATTATTTTGGCTTTCATCGCTGTTTATATTTGTCTTTCTTCAAAAAAATTCAGAACCCGGGGTATGGAGTTATTTTCCTGTCAAATGTCGAGCGCATTATTGTAGCGCGAAAGTACATTAATATAATGCGCAAGCACGAATCTCTCTCTGCTCGCGGAATATAATGTCCCGAACGCGAACTTCTCTGATCGTGCGCAGAATGCACTGCGCGAGCACAAATCTATCTCTGCTCGCACTTAAAACGTGTCCAGTGCAATCGCGAATCTCTCCTCTTCGTGTAAAGTAAGCGTGTGTGTGCACAGACTGTGTCCCGTGCGCTCGCAAAAAGAGAAAAACTCTTCTTAACGATTTCTTTCTCTTTGCTCTTGGCATATACGCTGTAGAAACGGCAACAACCAATCAGAAATAGGCTTTAACAACTGACCAATGAAAACGCGACATCGTACATGGAATCTTATTGGTTGATATTGAACCGCTTTTTGCAATAAATATAACTACCTATCACTGATTATATGTTTAATTTATTTATTTTCATGATATTTAGTGGTGGATTGATTGACTTGCTGATGACTCTTAATACATTGCAGTCTTTTCCTGTACCCACTACAGCTGGATAATCATCAGCAGAAGCCACTAGCACTAATAAATCAAACAATAATGAATTTCATATTTATACTTTACATATGACAATGTGAGTATATGGGTATTTTAACATCAAAAATAATATGCAGCTTTGTGATATTTATAGGTGTTTTTTTGTTTTGGGGTAATTTGTTTTATTGGCTGATTGCATTATTGTGTTTTTAGTCTGCCTGTCCACTGTGTCTAAATATTTTTAAACATAATCAAACCATTTGCTCAAAATCTACCAAACAGATATGAAGTAGTTATTAGACCTATTTTTGGAAATAACTTGAATTGCACATATGAATTCACATCCTGCTCTCAATCATGTCCTTCTCTCAATGTTTCTTAAATGCATTAGAATAGGGGAAAAAATCCCCAAATGTTCTACACACTCAGTCAACAGTTGCAAATAAAATGCATGTCTGGTATTAGATTCAATATTGTGCATTTGGTCTTAAAGTGACCTCAACAGCATATAGCCTTCATCCTTCAGTCTATCATGTTAATGAAAGAACAAAAACCAAAAAACACCCAGTGAACTTGAATGATTAACTTCAGTAGCTAGTTTTACCATGCATTAATCTATATATAATTTATACAGTGAAGATTATGCAATGTTATTAAGTTTGATTATTCAATTTCTGTACCCGAATCACTGTGCCCTGAAACTTCAACTGTTCACTTGTATTCAATAATATTTTAAATTTATATTATTAGACTTGTAGTTTTTGCTGTGGAATATCAGTTGAGAATTATGAAATTTCACTGCTATTTACTGTTATTTATTGTTACATATTTAATGTTACATCGGTCAAAACAATGAAAACAAATAAGTATTATCCATGTGCGGAGTTTTTCTCTTTTTGCGAGCGCACGGGACACAGTCTGTGCACACACACGCTTACTTTACACGAAGAGGAGAGATTCGCGATTGCACTGGACACGTTTTAAGTGCGAGCAGAGATAGATTTGTGCTCGCGCAGTGCAGTCTGCGCACGATCAGAGAAGTTCGCCTTCGGGACATTATATTCCGCGAGCGAGCAGAGAGAGATTCGTGCTCGCGCATTATAATGTACTTTCGCGCTACAATAATGTGCTCTCGACATTTGACAGGAAAATAACTCCATACCGGGGAAGTTATTGAAATTTTTACATCTTCTGTGTTTGCAGGATCGTCCACTAGCTTCCATACCGTATGGATCGTCATCATGAAAACCTCTAATGTTTAACTAGGGCTGGGCGATATATCGAATATTGGCGATAATATCACAATAATTTTGCCAACGATGTAAAATTTGAAAATATCGTGAATATCGAATATTTCAAATTCACCATGCAGACTTTCCCAAAAAACATTACCAGATAACGCAGAGCTCTGCGTCCACCGTTCACTAAACATAGGAAGCTGAAGAGTTAAATATATACACACGCAATGACAAAGAAAGCAACAGAAACATGCGCGCAAGAGAGGAATAACAGCGCGGCGCGGGACTCTGACCTGAAGCGCACATGCCTTTCAGACAACATGCGATCGGGATTCAGTTCTTTCATGGATTATTGGGTTTCAGTGGTCAAACAGATGTAAAGATGCACGTCCTGTCGAGTGTTAAACACAGTAGTGTGTGTCAGTGTATTGGGTCCGTGCAGCTCTTAAAGGGCCGGAGCTCATATTCTGTGTGATTTTAATGTTCATCACACAACAATGACAAATAGAAAACCACCCCATGCTTGGCTAAACTACTGTAATATATTTATTAAGAATCAGTGTAGCCTATAGTTAATTTATAGAGTGAAGACTGAGCAGTTTTTCTTTATATATATATTTGATTTCTTGACATGCTACTGTTAGACCCACTGTAGCTGAAAATAAAGCACTGTTTTTGTCATATTGTTTGTAATTTGCATGTTTTGCTTATTTAAAAAAAAAAGATCAAATTAAAAATCTATATTGTAATTATAAAAGTACATTTTAAAAAATATTAAATTACTCGTATCATGATTTAAGATTTTGGTCATCCCAACCCGTTCAGTAAACGTAAACATTTTGTATTTAATTTGGTTCTATCTAAATCGTTTTTAATGGGGGGAAAATAATTTATTTTATTTAAATGTAATTGCAAACATATCGAGATATATATTGAATATCGTAAAAATGTTTTTTTAGATATCGCCCAGCCCTATGTTTAACAAGAACGTGGACATTGATCTGGAAATGATGTGCATTACAGCAGAGATGGGCAGCTTCGGTCCGGCAGAGTTCAGCTCCAACCCTGATAAATACTCACCTGCCTGTAGCTTTCTAGACCTTGCTTAGCTTGTTCAGGTGTGTTTGGTTATGTTTGGAGCTAAACTCCAGGACTAAAGTTGCCCATACCTGATCATGCAGTGCCTCAGGATAGAAGGGCATCTGTAGGTGGAGCAGATGTTCTCACTCATGTGCATGTGAGATTCATAAAGCGTGATGCATGACCAGCGTGATGCAACATTAATGTTCATATTTGGGGTCATTGTCAGCAAGAAATTGCATATGGGGGAATATAGATTGTAAAAGGCGCTGAATGTAACAAACTCAGAGTCAGATGTTTTTATACCATCATGTGTTACAAAAACATGCTGATGATTTCAGCGACTGGTGTGTTTTCTTTCAGGTCAGAAACCTGTGCTACATGGTCACACGCAGAGAGAGGATCAAACACTCTTTATGCAACCTTCAGGAGAAGATCTTTTCCTTGCAGATTCAGCTCTTAGAGAAGGACCTGGTTGGAGGTATGGAAACTCTTCACAGCAATCTCTCATGCTTTCCTCTTGACATTTTGATCTGCCGGTTTTAATTGATAGCTGGGAATGCACCAAAGCGAGAAGAATAAGAGAGCCGTAAGTTCATTTACAGCTAAAATAGGGTTCAAAATAGAAAACAAACGGTCAGTGATTTAGAAGGTGCTCAAACTAGGGCTGGGCTGTAAACGATATCATATGGAGATTGCGATGAAATTTATGCTGATGAAGATGATAAGCGCTGGGCTTTTTAACTCTAAATGGATAAACCTACCAGTCTATCACACATCAGACATAAACGCTACAACATCCAGTCAGTCTCCGAAGAGCCGGCGAGGGAAATCAAAGCGAAACCGAACTTGAGTTACCCTCCAAAGATGAGGAAATTGTTGAAAAAAAAGGTCAGAACGCATTACACAGAACACGTTTTTGCGGAAAGGCAAGGGGAAGATCAGTGGAGCCAGCTCTTGAGACATGTTTTTTCAAACGTTTTGAATGCCGTGTCATGCTTGCGACGCTACAAAAGACGCAAAACACATCCGTTGCACATGTTTACATTGAAAACCAATGGAAAAGTAGTGCAGTGGAATACAAAAACACGCTCTGTGTTCTGGCCAAGAGGGTCTGCAGAATATATTGACATGGTCGGGAAGTGCAACTAACATTTTCCATCACCTGAAAAGGTACTATCCCAGCGACAACACCAAGAGCACGAGAATGCGGTCCCATGTTAATTTGCATAGCATAGTGATCAGTTTACAAAGTTTACGTTTTCCCAGGGTTCCCGCGGAGCATTACAAAGTCTACATTTTAGAATCTCATGATTTTAAAGCCATTGGAAAGTCTTAAATATTTGTATATTTTTTCTGCTAGGCAATACATTTTAAGATGGAAAACACATGGAAAATTAGAGAAAATGTCCTGGAAGACCTTCTTGCAGTCCTGGAAAATAATATCACTGTCCCAAAACAACTAGGCCTACCGTTGGTTGCAGGAAGTGCCGAGTTTTGACTCGTGCGAGTAGTGTTTTGAGGTCTTGTGTTGCCTCTTGCTAATGATATGAACTGCTCAAATATATGCAGCGAATGTTAACTGGTTAGTACCTAATTCAGTAACTTGCTCTCTAGTAATTTTGATGTGATTATAAGGTCAATAAGAGATTGATTGTGCAGTGTAGCCGGCTTCATTGATTATAACAGGAGTTTAGCAGAACTACTCCGTGAGCTTGCGTTGGTGGATTGACAATTGCGACTTTTTTATTGCACTTGTGAGTTTATATCTTACAATTCTTACTTCTTTTCTCGGAATTGAGTTGTAAACTCACAATTGCGACTTAAAAGTCCAATTCTGAGGAAAAAAAATATCTTTTTGAGAAAGAATCACCCTTGCAGGGAAAAAAATTCAGAATAGCGAGATAAGTCGCAATTACCTTTTTTATTTTTTATTCTGTGGTGTAAACAAGCTTCCTTAGTCATAATGTATGATTAAGAGCTCATATTAAAAGTCATGGCAATAAACAACGACTTTTAAAGACTTTGAGAGCAATATACAGGTCCTTCTCAAAAATTATCATATTGTGATTAGAAAATTAAACTGTAATGATAAAATTAAACTCTCATATATTTTAGATTCATTGCACACCAACTGAAATATTTCAGGTCTTTTATTGTTTTAATACTGATGATTTTGGCATACAGCTCATGAAAACCCCAAATTCCTATCTCCAAAAATTAGCATATCATGAGACGGTTCTCTAAACGAGCTATTAACCTAATCATCTGAATCAACTAATTAACTCCAAACACCTGCAAAAGATTCCTGAGGCTTTTAAAAACTCCCAGCCTGGTTCATTACTCAAAACCGCAATCATGGGTAAGACTGCCGACCTGACTGCTGTCCAGAAGGCCATCATTGACCCCCTCAAGCGAGAGGGTAAGACACAGAAAGACATTTCTGAACCAATAGGCTGTTCCCAGAGTGCTGTATCAAGGCACCTCAGTGGGAAGTCTGTGGGAAGGAAAAGTGTGGCAAAAACGCTGCACGAGAAGAGGTGACCGGACCCTGAGGAAGATTGTGGAGAAGGACCGATTCCAGACCTTGGGGGACCTGCGGAAGCAGTGGACTGAGTCTGGAGTAGAAACATCCAGAGCCACCGTGCACAGGCGTGTGCAGGAAATGGGCTACAGGTGCCGCATTCCCAGGTCAAGCCACTTTTGAACCAGAAACACCGCCAGAAGCGCCTGACCTGGGCTACAGAGAAGCAGCACTGGACTGTCACTCAAATTTTGCATGTCATTGGGAAATCAAGGTGCCAGAGTCTGGAGGAAGACTGGGGAGAAGGAAATGCCAAAATGCCTGAAGTCCAGTGTCAAGTACCCACAGTCAGTGATGGTCTGGGGTGCCATGTCAGCTGCTGGTGTTGGTCCACTGTGTTTTATCAAGGGCAGGGTCAATGCAGCTAGCTATCAGGAGATTTTGGAGCACTTCATGCTTCCATCTGCTGAAAAGCTTTATGGAGATGAAGATTTAGTTTTTCAGCATGACCTGGCACCTGCTCACAGTGCCAAAACCACTGGTAAATGGTTTACTGACCATGGTATTACTGTGCTCAATTGGCCTGACCTGAAGCCCATAGAGAATCTGTGGGATATTGTGAAGAGAAAGTTGAGAGACGCAAGACCCAACACTCTGGATGAGCTTAAGGCCGCTATCGAAGCATCCTGGGCCTCCATAACACCTCAGCAGTGCCACAGGCTGATCGCCTCCATGCCACGCCGCATTGAAGCAGTCATTTCTGCAAAGGATTCCCACCAAGTATTGAGTGCATAACTCAACATAATTATTTGAAGGTTGACTTTTTTTGTATTAAAAACACTTTTCTTTTATTGGTCGGATGAGATAGGAATTTTGGGTTTTCATGAGCTGTATCATCAGTATTAAAACAATAAAAGACCTGAAATATTTCAGTTGGTGTGCAATGACTCTACAATATATGAAAGTTTAATTTGTATCATTACATTATGGAAAATAATGAACTTTTATCACAATATGCTAATTTTTTGAGAAGGACCTGTATTACTTTAGACCGTGATCCTTATCTTTTATTCTCGCTGTAGTAAAATGTTAAACATGTTAAGTATGAGTTTAACTACTCGATAGCTTGTAAATGACCAGTTTTCGGAGATGGTTGGAAACAACTAATGACAGCAATGAAGCCAAGTGCCAAGACGTTTAGTGTTGCGAGTTATTTACTTTTCCATCAACCGGTTAAAATTTCGCAGCCTGATAGCACTAAGAGCAAATAGTGATAGATGTTATTTACTAAGTAAAATATATTATTCTATTATATTCTATTTACACCATGTAAAGTAGCAGCTCTTTGCAACATGTGTAAATAGTAATTAGATGCTATTTATACTTTATTTTGATAGATACGTACTATTTGCATCTCATTATTAATGAGACAATCAAAGTCCTCCCTACCCCGACCCCTAACCCTACCCAATAAATGCTTTCAGTATTATTAAACATTTACTTAGGCACTTAATTTCCACTTTTAGAACATTTTTCTTCATTTTTATTGAAAGTAAATGCCTTTCCGAAGGCGGATTCGAACCCTGGTCGATCGTGTCAAAACCTTGATCAAGGAGCCTTACGCTTTGCTGACTGAACCACTAAAGGCGATGAAACGCACATTATTTTTAAATCTCGTTTGTCCCAACCAGGCATTGTTAGACGGAGCTTGTGCAAATACCACTTGGCGGAACGAGTGAAGGAGATGCGCTGAATGAAAACAGCCGCGCTCTGACAGTAGATGGCGCTTATGGAAGAGTACCCTGTAAACACAACAGCTGCGCTACTTTCTGTTTCTGAACAGCATTTAAATGTTTCGAACAGCCATTCAGTCATTTTACTAAACACTGTTACATGTTTAGTTTAGTATTGTTTTCATAGGCACCGGCGCGATCACTTGCATTTTTTCCTCAAAACATTGAAAAGAACTTAAAATACCCAGTAATTTCTGGTCATACAAATAAGAAACATCAGTTTAAACTGGGTCTATAACAACAAAACGTTATGGTTTTGTAAAATAAAGAAAATTAACGCCTTCTGCCGTCTCAGATCCATGAACTTCTGTCTGAAATTCATCATAAATATGAACCGAAACTCAGCTAGGCCTGGGATAAACGATTATTTTTTAAGCGATTATTTTTTCGATGTATTGGTTAATCTAACGATTAATTTTCCCAAACCGGTTCGATTCGATGCGATTATCAATTATCTCCCCATTAATTGCCTAATAGCAATTTATACATGTTGATTTACATATCTGAATGAAAAAAAACATGAATTCCTTAACATTGCAATATTACTCTTAAAATTCCAAAATAAAAGTCTATACAAGAGCAAAATAATGCATTCTGATGTCTAGCATTCAATAAAAAAAAAAGGTCACCCAGCCACCCCTTTCTTACAGCTATTGAAAGAATACAGTAACTATTGTAAACCTGTGGGCTTTAAGCTAATAGAGAAAGTGTTTTTCCAACAAAAAATAAACATTGAGAATTCAACATTAATGTTGAACATGCTTACTGAAAAACAGCATCTTCATTTAAGCTTACACTCCGGCACTTTCCTTTCACATACTGTGTGTGTGTGTGTGTGTGTTTGCGTGTGTGTGTGTGTGTGTGTGTGTGTGCGCGTGCGTGTGTGTGTGTGTGTGTGTGTGTGTGTGTGTGTGTGTGTGTGTGTGTGCGCGTGTGTGTGCGTGTGCGTGTGCGTGTGCGTGTGCGTCTGTGTGCGTCTTGTGTGTGTGTGGACTGGTAATCCTACGGTATGGGGACAAAATGTCCCCACAAAGATGGCGATTTCAAAATCCTTGTCCTTGTGGGGACATTTTTGGTCCCCATGAGGAAAACAGGTCATAAATCGTGTGTGTGTGTGTGTGTGTGTGTGTGTGTGTGTGTGTGTGTTTAGGGGCAGTGTAGGGGATAGAAAATACGGTTTGTACAGTATAAAATCCTTTACGCCTATGGAATGTCCCCATAAAACATGAAAACACGTGTGTGTGTGTGCGTGTGTGTGTGTGTGTGTGGTGTCGGGCTCGGTCACATCAGCGCGATAAGGCATTGAACATTTTAAATTTAAAACAGCTTATGTAGGTAGCCAATGTGCCTGATGCTTTCACTTGAACGTTTGCATCGTTTTTGTGATTAAAATACATGAAATATTACTTTAAATATTACAAATATCAAAGTCTTCCTGTGTGCGTAAATGTGTTTATGTAGCGCCTGTGTTAAGAGCGCTAGCTGCTCCGTGAGCGCTAATGCGCTCATCCTGTTGACATTTCCAAATGCAAGCACGCATTCCACACAAACAAACGTACATGTGTCATTAGTATGAGAAAAAAATGGGATTTTAACTGTCGGTCTGTCGGATTCGGTGACTGCTCTGTCGGACGCGGGCCAGGGTTTTGCGTTTGACGAATCGACCCGTTGTCCCAGCCCTAAACTCAGCCAATACTAAGCCCGAAATGTCTCCTTATTGATTAAAATCAAAAACAAATATTCTCAATGTAATCCGTATGAAACCAAGAGGTACAATCATTACCGTCTGAGCTGTGGTCACACCCACACGCAGCGCAGGCTATTCATGCGGTAATCGTGAGCCATGTGAACCTGTAAACGCCTCCATCACCTCAATAAACAAAGCATCAAGTTTCATCAGATTCCTCTGCTATTCATCGAGTTTGGGAGAAGACGTGCTGTGAGGAATAAGCCTTGAGTTTACCTCAGAAGAAGAAGAAAGCAATGCGCGGCTTGACCCAGCGGAGGATATCGTTTCTGACGAGTAAGTGATTATTTTTACATAACTTTACTAGTTTTACTATATCGCCACGCCAGATTGAAAGGTGAAACCGAGTGAAACTTTGAAATATAGGCAACCTTTCATTGCATCTAATGTCCTTTTTTGCTCTATAATATAAAACATTAATACGATATAAAAGTAATTGTTAACACTCTAATATGAGGAATGTTACAGTCTAAGAATGTGAAATACTGTTTGCAAATATCAGCTCAAAATTAGATAAAGTGATGATTAAATATAAAATGACTTGTTCTGTATGTATGGTAATAAATGCAAAGCATGCGTGCGTCTGTGACTACAGTAATCTTGGTTTTGTTATGAGTGAGTGCTAATGCAATAATGTAGTTGCTCCTGATATCAGCAACCTCACACGCTTTATCCTTTTGCTTTTTTAACACAGGCACTGGATAGACACCACTGACGGGTCAAACTCTCACACGAGTCTGATTTTTCTATGACCGTACCAACATCAGCAAGTTTTTCAGCTAAATTGAACTAACATTTTACATGAACATGGTGAATCTGTAACTTCTGATGGTGGGGCAGTTCCTCAGTGCATGGGAAAAGCAGCAGCAGAAATATTGGAAATACCAGGTATGGTTTATCTACAGTCAAACAGGAGCTGTTTCCAGGAATGGCACAAAGGTGTGTGACCGTGTCTATGTTTAGATCAGTGTGCTGCATTTAACCTTCATTATGTATTGATTATGCTGTGTTGCAAATAAACTACAAACAAAGAAAACCCCATTCTTTTAATCTCCTCACCTTCTTTCTTTGCTCACATTGATAGCTCTTTGTCTTCCCAGGTGTGCATCACATCAGTATTCATGGCTCCCTCGCATACGGCCATTCTAACACAGAAATTGTCTTAAATTTAAATCAATATATTGTTTTATGTGAGTGAGTGGGCTGGATGATTTTCCACATCAATTAGTAGTGCCGTCTCTAGGCTACATCCAGTCTTGTGAAACCCTGTTCAGTATGTGTTTTATGGCCTTATTTCAGTGACTCGATTGAGTTTACCAACCACACAAACAGCTCTCTCAAAACTACAACCTTTTACATTCATGCTGCTCACGTGTTTTTGAAGCTGAATACAGTGTAATCCGACTTTTGCCATGAAACCGTGCTACAGAAATAAGCACACTTGCCTTTTTAAGAGCCGAAGAAATGCCCTAATGCTGCGTTCACACGAGCGTCTAGTTGGACGCTTGAACATTTTGAATCCATTCGCACGTCTAGTGTGAAATCAAGCGTTTGAAGAGAAATAGACGCACGTTCAAGGCGCTCCAGGAGTGATCAATAATAGTAGGCTAATTATAAAAGTATAAGTAAAAGGTATAAGAAGCTATTCAGTCAAACATAGTGAGCGCTACAACCGTAAACAAATAAAGTTATGAATCTTCACTTTGCTCTCAGTTGCAACAAATGATAGATTCACGAGAGCAAAGATCGGCTGTTAGATCAACACAAGACGAATTATATCTGATGTTTAACCACTACTAGAGCCAGCGGCAGACGTCAGAAGGACTAGCCGAGGAAAGGCTGCTCCCGCTGGGGTTAAAGGAACACTCCAAATGCGTGCCGAAGGGCATCGGAAATATTGTGGGATGTGTGGTTTTCGGGCATAAACACCGTTTCGAGGCAGCGTGATTTCAGAGTCCGTTCCATGCTTGAGATAATGAACTCATATAAGGAGTCATATTGACACTTGACCACGTATCGGTTTTGATCGATGTCTTTTCCGTGCTGTACATTTTCGGCACGGGAGTTTCTGAAAAGTATGTTTTGCCTGGCAACTCGTACTGCTTGTCTAATTGTTGAAGCATTGATTTGAATGCTGGTTTCTCCACCGTGTTGAAAGGAACCATCTCCTGAACTAGATACTGCGTAGCAGCGGATGTAAGGCATTTACACGGCTGTATTTGACAGATTTTGCAAAGGCTTCAGCTTCTCCTAGCTGTTCTTTTTGAAGTTGCTCCGCGACCTGATGGGGGGGGCAGCTGCGCTTCAACGGCTGGATGACCGTTAGCGAGATCACGCCTCAAATTAGATGTACTGCCGCGTGTCACAGGAACCTTTTTGCTGCAAATTTTGCATATCGGCTCATCTAAATTCGCTGGCTCGCCTTTTTCATTGGGTTGAAAGCCGAAATGTTCCCAAACTAGCGACGTGGTGACATTAGGTTTTGGGACGAGAGCCCCTGCCATCGTTTCAGTAGGCCTATTTAAAATAAACGAAACACCGGATACAAACAATTTGCGGGAAAATGACAGTCATAACACTCTTGTATCATTATTAATTTATTTAACATCAAATGCACATGACGAATTGTAAAACAAGGCCACAAAAAAAACTGAACACTGCGGTTGCTTTCCTTCCTCTTCCTCTGCGGTTGCTTTCCTTCCTCTTCCTCTGCGGTTGCTTTCCTTCCTCTGCGGTTGCTTTCCTTCCTCTGCGGTTGCTTTCCTTCCTCTTCCTCTGCGGTTGCTTTCCTTCCTCTGCGGTTGCTTTCCTTCCTCTTCCTCTGCGGTTGCTTTCCTTCCTCTTCCTCTGCGGTTGCTTTCCTTCCTCTTCCTCTGCGGTTGCTTTCCTTCCTCTTCCTCTGCGGTTGCTTTCCTTCCTCTTCCTCTGCGGTTGCTTTCCTTCCTCTTCCTCTGCGGTTGCTTTCCTTCCTCTGCGGTTGCTATCCTTCGTCTGCAGTTGCTTTCCTTCCTCTTCCTCTGCGGTTGCTTTCCTTCCTCTGCGGTTGCTTTCCTTCCTCTGCGGTTGCTTTCCTTCCTCTGCGGTTGCTTTCCTTCCTCTTCCTCTGCGGTTGCTTTCCTTCCTCTTCCTCTGCGGTTGCTTTCCTTCCTCTGCGGTTGCTTTCCTTCGTCTGCGGTTGCTTTCCTTCCTCTTCCTCTGCGGTTGCTTTCCTTCCTCTTCCTCTGCGGTTGCTTTCCTTCCTCTTCCTCTGCTGTTGCTTTCCTTCCTCTTCCTCTGCGGTCGCTTTCCTTCCTCTTCCTCTGCTGTTGCTTTCCTTCCTCTTCCTCTGCTGTTGCTTTCCTTCCTCTTCCTCTGCGGTTGCTTTCCTTCCTCTTCCTCTGCGGTTGCTTTCCTTCCTCTTCCTCTGCGGTTGCTTTCCTTCCTCTTCCATTGCGGTTGCTTTCCTTCCTCTGGGGTTGGCTCGTCAATAGCGCGGTTTTACAATATTGCGGTTACTGATCCAAGGAGAGCTGATCCACGGGAGCTCAGTCTTAAAACGACATTTTGTGACACAATAACAGTAATATTTTTAAATGACTCCGGGTTTATCATCCATCACATCCGCCGCGCTAAACGTGTCTATCGCGCCGCAGAACCTCCAGACGTGCATCAACGTGCCTTTCCATTGGCTTAACGTGGTAATCACTCGCTCCAGGCGCTCTACTCACGTTCAGTGTGAACGCAGCATAAGTCTTACATTTGAAAACCAGTGCATACTTTACATAATTTTAATAACATTACCTCTAGTAAATGACATGTTATTTTGTTTCGTTGTCTCTTCATAATTGCAGGATATTGTGATCTCTATTTTAAACTAAAAGATCGTGCTTCTCAGTTTCTCCAGATTCTTGCCGCTCTAATAGGTTATCGATGAGATGACACTATTTTAGTAAAATACAATGCAACCAAACTTATTTTAAGGCTGAAAAGCATGTTTGCACAGGTAAAAGTTTACATCTCTATTTTTGTTAATAAACTATATTCTGAAATGTAATAAGGGAACTCTCTGGTCATTGTCAGGATACTCTTCAACCTGGCGGCATTATAACATATCAGTCAAACCGAAATTTATTCAGACACCTTCAACATTTCCCACATTATCACTATCGCTATAGCTTAGAAAATGGTTATAAAATATGACTCCATATGAGATGGATTACAATCAACCAATCAATTTAGGAACACTTTTAGATAATACCAATTTAGGTCAGTCAATGACCAAGCAATGCTTCATTTAGTTCAGTCTGTGGTGTCAAAGGTCACATTAGCAATGAAAGTGTTGGAATAATTTTGGTATAATTTTGGAATAATATGTCACCGTTTCCTTTATTTTGCTCTCCTCACTTACAGAAATGAGCTGTAGTGTCCTGCACCAGATCTGCTGTCTGGATCATTATTAGTTTGACTGTATAAATATCAACATCAGTGTCGATCAATATGGGGAAAATATTGTGATCACATGTTTTGCCATATCGCCCAGCCCTAGCTCACACTCAAACTAAATGTTTGAGCAATTTTATTTTCTATGCTTTTGTCTGAGGTTTGCAATTTTTCCAACCCTGTTAGCAGATTTGAGTAATTTTGTTGTTTTATAGCAGCGAACATAAAATTATCCACATAAAATTGGGAAAATGTAGCAAATTAATGAAATATAGCCTTGATTGGTAATTGGTAAAGTCCAAGGGTTATTATCATAGGAATCAATCCCAAAGTTGGACCGTTTGTACAAACACATCCTTTTGATGATAAGGACTTGTACATGTCAGTTTGAGCGTTTCCTTAATTTCGATCAGCCTCTGTTATTGTGACGCATTGTTAGATTGAATAAGTACCCTTGATAATGTTCACTTTCACTATACCCTGAGAGGATGGCCATGTAGTGGAGCGACGTTGATTTCACATTATACAGACCAATGAATGGGCCAGATCCAAAAAGCCCATCTCAATTCAAAATTCCTTTTTTTCAGAAGCATTTATGGAAAATACATACCCAAATTTCCTAAAGATTTTGACTAACAGCCCAGGATAAGTTTTTAAATTCATGTTTCTTGCAGAAATGTTCATCCATATGATCGTCTGGCACTGGCAGATTCAGAGCAAAAGGGCTTATTCCTGCCTGTACGATTCTGTATTTATTAGAGAAAATGTAAGCTTACTTTAATTCTCACAACATTTGATTCACAGCCTTATATCACCCTTAAAAAGGGAAATCAAGGCACCCTAAAATCCCTTAAACTGTGTAATTTGTCTGATATGTAGGGTGTCTAGATTTTAAGTTATCAGCTGCTAAAAAAGCTTTTTTATTGATTTGTTCAATTGATATTGTAGGCGTACATTAGCAACTGCACCAATAAAGAAATGTAAAGTAAGCTAAGAGAAAAAAGCAGGAGAAAAGTGATGCTTAAATGATCAATAATCTGTTAAACATTATTATATTATTATATGAAAATTACTGCTTCACAACTAAAGACCTTTATATGGAGACTTTCCCTTATCTTGTTCAGAGACAACACAGCTTATAGGATTAAACAGGAAAGAAACGCAGTATCAAATGAAAAAGAACAAGTTATGAATATATATTAAAGTAATATGAAACAAAATATAAACGACAATAAATTGAGTCCCACTCTAATTATGACTAATAATCATATTATTGGTGCACATGCGTAGTGGTGTCACAATACTGGAATTTCTAACTTTGAAATCTTGAAAAATATTGATATTTTCGATACTACATGGAAAAACTGCTAGATATTTTTAATATTTTCTGATCATTTTTGTTTATCCATTGAATTTTTAGGCAGTCAGTATTAGAGCGTTTCTAAAGAGATGCGATCACTTAATATGATGAACAGGTTTAAATTTGGCTTTTTATTCAACTATAAACATTGATCAATTTTAATTCATTAAAAATTAATTGTAATTTTTTTTTTCCCGGTTGGTCTAATAGTATTCAGAGAAATTGAATAAAGTAATCGAATGTAAAATAACAGTTGATAGTCATTATTGTAAAAATGAATCCTTACCAGTTATAAGTTATTATTTTCTCTTTTGTTGTGTGATTAACAATAAGGTTAAGATTGACCTTAACCTTATTAAGATTCTGTGGTTAAGAGTTATGAAGCGCAATAAGTCGGGGGGGAAAAGGAACCCAAAACCTTTCCGACATGACTTAAATCACACCATAACTGTGAATTGGATCTATGCGTTCAGTCTTAAAGGGACAGCAGCCTTTTAATTAACCTGCTGCCATCTGTGTCATTAAAGGAACAGTTCACCCAAAAATGTGATGTGTGTCTGCTGACCCCCAGGGCATCCCATCCGAGCCGCAGGGTTTAATATGGATTCGCGTGTGTGTTTACTCTCATAGCTCTCACACACTCTTCTGTTCCCATTGACATGCATTATACGACTGACACACTGCAACGGTTGAGTTAAACATCTTCATTTGTGTTCGACTGAAGAAACAAACACACCTACATCTGGGATGCCCTGGGGGTCAGCAGACACACATCACATGCTCATTCCTGGGTCAACTATCCTTTTAATGTTAATCAAACGACCAACTTGAACTTTTATCAATATTACAAACATCCAGCGTTACATTATTTAATTACAAAAAGAAAAATGTGTAATTAAATTACAGTTAATGAAAAATTTAACAATTACAAAGGGTGTGACCTGAATTTTTTTTTGTAATAAGCTAGAATATTAGTTTGTTGCTTTGCCGGTTTTTGATGTGCACCGTGCCTCCTGCCATTTAAAGCCTGTTTAGTAAAGGGATGCTATTCTGATGCTTTTGATTGGTTCTCTTGTTTACGTCTGCCAATTGCCTCAATCCACATTGCCACTATAATATCTAGTCTGTCTAAGAGTTGCCACCATGGCGAGAGATGATAATGCGTTCCAGTGCTGGAAATCATATATAACAGCCCAGTGCAAAATACGTTTGTGAACTGTTAAAATGCTATCGACATCGAAGGTTTCAATGTTGAACCTGAGGAAGCATCTCCTGTGATGAATGTTAACCTGATGCGCATCCTAGAAGACAAATCTCTATTAGTTTGCCCTGTTTTGACTTGCAAAATAGAGCTATTTAACTACTAGCACACAACGATTGGTCAATGAGTCCAAACAATATTTTGGGTGGAATATATCTTTATTAAAAATAAACGATTCCATGCATGTTCTGATGGCTACACTGGGGGAGTTTGTTTGGGTTGGCAGTGAGTCTGAAACTAGAATCTATTCTTGCTTCTGTTAGAGAGAAATCAATATTGGGCAGAAACACCTGCACAAAACTTTAACACAAGACAAAGAACTGAAGACAACTGAGGGTTTAAATACATAAGATGATGAGTAACAGGTGAGACACTATGGAATAACTATGGCAAATAACAAGACAGCAATGGAAACAGGAACTAAAACACAGAAACTGAACACAGGCAAAACAAGACAAAAGAATATCAAAATAAGAGTCCTTGAAATCAGAGACAGGAAATCGTGACTACCCCCTTTCCTTAAGGAGGCGGATTCCATACCCTCCTAAAACTAACACAAAGTCCAGGAGAGTGTTGGAGCAGAGGTGGAACAGGGGGAGGGATGGAGGGCCCGGATCGTGTAGCGGAATTGGCATTCAGGGAGCCAGGGCGTAGCTGGCAGTAACCAGGTGGAGCTTTCTTTCATTTGTTTATTTAAAAGGGACAATGCAGAATAATATTGCTTCTATTTTAAGCAGCCAATGCTCTACATACATGCTTCTAGTTAAAGGCTAATGTGTTGCCCCTGTCCTTGGTTAGCCTTTTTTAGGAAAAAACAAACTATTTACCTCCAAGGTAAAATAGGGGAGCTGAAGACCACCAAGGCAGAACTTAAGGTGCAGGAGATCACCAGAGCGGAGCAGGTGGAGCAGAAGACACAACATTGGACCAGATGGAGCAGAAGCCCACCATGGCAGGTCAAATGGGACTTATGACCCTCACGCTGGAGCAGAAGACCTCCACAGCAGAGCAGATGGGGACCCACGGTAGAGCAGAAGACCTCCACAGCAGAGCAGATGGGGACCCACGGTAGAGCAGAAGACCTCCACAGCAGAGCAGATGGGGACCCACGGTGGAGCAGAAGACCCCACAGCACAGCAGATGGGGACCCAAGGTGGAGCAGAAGACCCCACAGCACAGCAGATGGGGACCCACGGTAGAGCAGAAGACCCCCACAGCAGAGCAGATGGGGACCCACGGTAGAGCAGAAGACCTCCACAGCAGAGCAGATGGGGACCCACGATAGAGCAGAAGACCCCACAGCAGAGCAGATGGGGACCCACGATAGAGCAGAAGACCTCCACAGCAGAGCAGATGGGGACCCACGGTGGAGCAGAAGACCCCACAGCAGAGCAGATGGGGACCCACGGTAGAGCAGAAGACGCCCACAGCAGAGCAGATGGGGACCCACGGTAGAGCAGAAGACCCCACAGCACAGCAGATGGGGACCCACGGTAGAGCAGAAGACCTCCACAGCAGAGCAGATGGGGACCCACGGTAGAGCAGAAGACCCCACAGCAGAGCAGATGGGGACCCACGGTGGAGCAGAAGACCTCCACAGCAGAGCAGATGGGGACCCATGGTGGAGCAGAAGACCCCACAGCACAGCAGTTGGGGACCCACGGTGGAGCAGAAGACCCCACAGCAGAGCAGATGGGGACCCACGGTAGAGCAGAAGACCCCACAGCACAGCAGATGGGGACCCACGGTGGAGCAGAAGACCTCCACAGCAGAGCAGATGGGGACCCACGGTAGAGCAGAAGACCTCCACAGCACAGCAGATGGGGACCCACGGTGGAGCAGAAGACCCCCACAGCACAGCAGATGGGGACCCACGGTGGAGCAGAAGACCCCCACAGCACAGCAGATGGGGACCCACGGTGGAGCAGAAGACCCCACAGCACAGCAGATGGGGACCCACAGTAGAGCAGAAGACCTCCACAGCAAAGCAGATGGGGACCCACGGTGGAGCAGAAGACCCCACAGTACAGCAGATGGGGACCCACAGTAGAGCAGAAGACCTCCACAGCAGAGCAGATGGGGACCCACGGTGGAGCAGAAGACCCCACAGCACAGCAGATGGGGACCCACGGTAGAGCAGAAGACCTCCACAGCAGAGCAGATGGGGACCCACGGTGGAGCAGAAGACCTCCACAGCACAGCTGATTGGGACCCAAGCTGGAGCAGAAGACCTCCACAGCAGAGCAGATGGGGACCCACGGTAGAGCAGAAGACCTCCACAGCAGAGCAGATGGGGACCCACGGTGGAGCAGAAGACCCCACAGCACAGCAGATGGGGACCCACGGTGGAGCAGAAGACCCCACAGCAGAGCAGATGAGGACCCACGGTAGAGCAGAAGACCCCACAGCAGAGCAGATGGGGACCCACGGTAGAGCAGAAGACCCACAGCACAGCAGATGGGGACCCACGGTGGAGCAGAAGACCTCCACAGCAGAGCAGATGGGGACCCACGGTAGAGCAGAAGACCTCCACAGCACAGCAGATGGGGACCCACGGTGGAGCAGAAGACCCCCACAGCACAGCAGATGGGGACCCACGGTGGAGCAGAAGACCCCACAGCACAGCAGATGGGGACCCACGGTGGAGCAGAAGACCCCACAGCACAGCAGATGGGGACCCACGGTAGAGCAGAAGACCTCCACAGCACAGCAGATGGGGACCCACGGTGGAGCAGAAGACCCCACAGCACAGCAGATGGGGACCCACGGTGGAGCAGAAGACCCCCACAGCACAGCAGATGGGGACCCACGGTGGAGCAGAAGACCCCACAGCACAGCAGATGGGGACCCACGGTGGAGCAGAAGACCCCACAGCACAGCAGATGGGGACCCACGGTGGAGCAGAAGACCCCACAGCACAGCAGATGGGGACCCACGGTGGAGCAGAAGACCCCACAGCACAGCAGATGGGGACCCACGGTGGAGCAGAAGACCCCACAGCACAGCAGATGGGGACCCACGGTGGAGCAGAAGACCCCACAGCACAGCAGATGAGGACCCACGGTGGAGCAGAAGACCCCACAGCAGAGCAGATGGGGACCCACGGTGGAGCAGAAAACCCCACAGCACAGCAGATGGGGACCCACGGTGGAGCAGAAGACCCCCACAGCACAGCAGATGGGGACCCACGGTGGAGCAGAAGACCTCCACAGCAGAGCAGATGGGGACCCACGGTGGAGCAGAAGACCCCACAGCACAGCAGATGGGGACCCACGGTGGAGCAGAAGACCCCCACAGCACAGCAGATGGGGACCCACGGTGGAGCAGAAGACCTCCACAGCACAGCAGATGGGGACCCACGGTAGAGCAGAAGACCCCACAGCACAGCAGATGGGGACCCACGGTAGAGCAGAAGACCTCCACAGCAAAGCAGATGGGGACCCACGGTAGAGCAGAAGACCACAACAGCACAACAGATGGGGACCCACGGTGGAGCAGAAGACCTCCACAGCAAAGCAGATGGGGACCCACGGTAGAGCAGAAGACCCCCACAGCAAAGCAGATGGGGACCCACGGTAGAGCAGAAGACCCCCACAGCATAGCAGATGGGGACCCACGGTAGAGCAGAAGACCTCCACAGCAGAGCAGATGGGGACCCATGGTGGAGCTGGCAGTTCTGAAGATCACGATGGAGCATGGAACCATGATGATATTGTTGGTGCTAGATACCATGGCAAAACTGAAACATAAAGCACAGAGAGATTATTGATGCCTCAATGGGCATAGCAGGGAGCTCAGAGAGTACAGAATTGGCTTCCGTGGTCGTGACAGGAAGCTCAGAGAGTTAATAATTCGCTTTTGTGGCTGTTAAAGAGTCAATGGATAGCATAGAAAGGTGTGGAGGTCTCCATGATCGTGACTGGGCAGACAAAGGTTTTAGATTCGACCTTCTTGGTCGTGACTGTGTAGTCAGAGATAATGGGAGCATGTGTAAAACCAAGAGTAGTGGTGTTAATGGTCCAAACACACAAGTTGGCAGTAGCCATCACATACAGTGCAGACGCCACTGGTAGTAACACTGGGATCACCAGACTTGAGGCTGCTGGACTTGGCTGCTCGCACTGACCTCTGTTGTGGATATATCACAAGACTATGGTGTGGCGGCTATGGCGTGACCAGACTCTGGCGTGATAGGTACTGTGGGATTCCAGGATTCCTCATCCAGTAAATGGTTGAGCCGCTCAGCGTTTGGGCAAACTCCATGTATTCAGCCGTGGAAAATTGGATCTTACCCTCTGACATTCCCAAACGAACAGATTTGTTCAATCCTGTCCCTGAACATGTCCTTAAGTGCCACGTAATTAAAAACAATCAGATAAGAGATTTCACACAAATCCATTACATAATCCTCAATCCGTGCGGTCTCCTTGGCATAGGACAGAGGCTGCTGCTAGATCCATGCCTTATTTTTTGAAAGATCTTGTGTTCTGCCATGTGCTGGCTTGACTTGATAATCCAAACTAAGAGGGTTCAATGAACACACATTGAATAAACATCAGGAATGGTACATAGAAACACCAGCACAAAACTTCAACACAAGACAAAGAACTGAAGACAACTGAGGGTTTAAATACACAAGATGAGTAACAGGTGAGACGCTAATCAATGAAACAATGAATAACTATGGCAACTAGTAAAAACAGCCATGGAAGTAAAGGAAACCGCATCGAATCTCACGGAGGAGCTCCGTAAGGATTAAAGGAGGAGTGATGACGAGAGAGGACCTGGACTTTGCTGAGTATAGTTTTGTTTAGATGCATCAGTAGCTTGTGAGGGGCTGCCGCTTTCGTTTTGTTTTGTTTATTTTATGATCAAAGTTTACGTTGATCGTTGGCAGGTTCCTGCGTCCTTCCCTTATGAAGATCTTCGTTACATTGATTATGTGCACTTTTACCACGTTTTAGGGTACGTTTACACAGAGACCGTTTTCAAAAACGTGCACTTTGAAACCGGTTTTCAAAACTTTGGATTTTAAGGCACCCAAAACGCTGTTGTCGTGTAAATGAACGGCCAAAATGCATCAGGTTTTAGTTGAAAACTGTTGTGTAAACAGCCTCTAAATCAGATATAAATGCAGTGTTGTGCAAAATATGTAAATCGCTTTGTGATTGCGCTGTATCAGTTACAATGCACTAACACATGGACAATGAATAACTTAAGTATAAAACAATTCACTATATTGTATTCCAAAGTAGTGTCCTTATGATAATATTAATAATCCAGGAGATCTGCAAAGACATTTTTCACATGTTTTACTGTAAATGTTGATACCTGTTTAAATGTATGAAATGTTGAAGTATTTGGTGTAAAGTTGTTGTTTTTTGTCTCAACTTAAACTTTTATAGACTATTATTAGATTCAATTTTATTAAATAAAACTGACTAATTTATATGGCATGAAATACGGACTAAAATCAAGTTTAAAGTGAAATGCACAAGCTCTTTGCAAAGGGCAATAAAACAGGTTGCTGTTCTGTTTGAAGTTATGCCTTGCGCCCTCTTGTGGACTTTTGATTTAAAGTCTGGTGTTCATGGATCTTTTCGTCTAACTCACTGTTTCTCAAACCTGTCCTGGAGACACTGCACACCATCACTCCACATATTGCATGCAGTGGTGTAGTCCTAACAATAAAAGTTGTTTACTATTACACAAGCATAGCCTAACCCTCTCGTGAAAAAAAAAAACGAAATCGCAAATATCCATCTTTAGAAGTCGTCCTTATACAGCCCTGGGGAAGAAGCATAAGGCATATATGTGCCTGTGGCCCTGACTACACCACTGATCGCATGTCTTCCTTTTGTCCTCAATTCAGGTCTTACAGTCTCCACTAATGAGCTGATAATCTAAATCAAGTGTGTTAAATTAGGAAAACACTCAAAGTGTGTGGTGACAGGTTTGAGAAGCACTGGATATATTATCTGTCATATTTGAAGATTTCTAATGTATTTTCTCAGCTCTGTTGGGGATGATTAATTGCTCATTTTAAGTGTATTGCATACTCTGTTTTCTGCACTTCATAGAGAAAAATCTAAGAGGGGAGAAGATTTGTCGCAATGGAGTCAGGGAACGAGCGAAAGAAAGGAGGAAGAGCAGTCCAGAAAAGAAGGACAAATGGAGATCAGACGACAACTCTCTATTCACACAGCTGGGTAAGTGTGTAGCCCTCCAGTCAACTATATGTTTCATTATCTCAGATAGCAGAAGTGTTTTCTGTACAGACGTGCACCTCTTGGAGATGGGAATGTTTGGCGTCAAATCAATTAGCACACACAGAGAGAGCTGTTTCAGACACAGAATTGATTCTACTTTCGACACGTACACACAAAATTGTTAAAATACCCATTTCAGCAAGTATTCTTGTAAACAGTCAGTTATGCCTTAAGTGAATATAAACAGTTGAGAAAGAAATTGCATGTGTATCAGTATATTGATCCGTGCATTCGCTCTTAAAGTGACAGCTGCCTAATATTCCTAATAATGTTTATCATTAATGCTAATCAAACAACAAAATACATCTTTAACAAAGATTTATCTAAAATAATTTATACAGTGAACACTGTAGTGTTTTAATAATTACATTTCTGTACCTGAATACTACTGTTAGACCTTATTGTAATTGTGTTTATTAGTGCTTGTAATTTGTGTATTTGTACTTATTTAATGTTCTTTAATGTTTAATTAATAAAAGCTAGAATTTTTCCTGTGGTATCAAAGTACTTAAAGTGGGATTTAAGTAATAAATGAAAAGCAAAGTTACATTTAACCCCTCCTTTTTCTTTTTTTTTTTTTTTTTTTTTGGTGATCCATCAAATGATCCGATCCATGACTTAACTGTATTATGATCCGAACCGTGAGTTTAGTGAACTGTTGCACCACTACACCCTACTTGCCACCAAAAACCACTTTGTTCATTGAGACCAAGATAACGAACTGTCCACTCATTGTTTAATGTGCATCTCTTCCACAGGTTTCTCCAAATCCTTCCCGCTGGACGACTCGCTGTTTGAAAGCTGGTTGGCTCAGTCGGTTCACATCACGGCAGATAATATGCTGAGCCAGTGGTCTCTGTCCGGAGAGAGCGACGACCCATCCGCCAGCCTCCTATCAGACCAGCTCCTGCAGGGCGAGGAGAGCCTGCTCAGCCTCATGATGGACCACTCCATGAAGTCCACCTGGAAAACACCTCAGCTGGGCCGTAAGGCAAGGGGCATGCCACGCAACCGCAGGAAGTCCGCCTCGCTTCCACGGATCGGATCCACAGTTAAAGGCAAGGTTTGTTCTGAGGACCAGCGGCCCAAACGAGGAGAGCGAGCGCGCCATCTCCACCGCCATAGCAGCCGAAGCGAGGGCAGGCCAGACCCTCTACAGCCAGCCATCTCTAAAATGGACTCGTGCCACATATCCGAGGAGCATGGCTCTTGGGATGGTGGCGCGGATGCTAAGGGTATGGAGAGCGGTAAGCGTTCGCAGGTGGCCTTGCGTCTACGCCTACCTAGACAAGGCAAGTCGCGCTATAAGAGAGAAACGATGGAAGCCTCGCTGCAGAACAGCAATGGGAACAACACATCGGCACCGGACACTGAAACCGACGGCTATTTCTCCGATGCAGAACAGAGTGACAGTGAATTGCGCTCGTCCAGCCGAAAGTTACGCTTGCCCAAACTGCATGCCGGAAAGGAGCAAGTAGTGCAGCGAAGCGTGCTCGCCACCTAAAACTGATGCCATGGTGTCGCTCTAGTCATCTTTTCTTGTTTTATCTGTCCGAGTATATTAGCCAGTTGCTTACATTTATGCAAACATAACCATTTGTGCTTGACAAAACAAGGAACAAGAAAAAGTCAGATTTGTCCTTTTGGGAGGCAATAGGAGCTGTCCTGGAACAGGGACAATATGACGTGGGCATTATTACGTCTGTTCAGGTTGTGTTTGTTGTGAATGAACATGTATGTTGTGTGTCTCCAGAGGATGTGGCTATTTTAGAGAAAATATGACACAAATAAGCACAAATAGCTTTTGGGGAATGTAGCACACATGTACCTGTCGTCGTATCCACCGCTTCATTCGCTTTGACAGAGTCTAGACGTACCAGCATCGCACGCTTCAGCCGTGTCCATGTGTGTGTCTGAGCACAGTTGGGTCAGTCTATCTCAAGTGGCCCAAAGATTGTAGAGTTGGTTGCTTGACCATTTTTATAATCCCCCAGATTTCCATTAGCCATAGCTCCAATCTAAAACTAATTTTTACAGCAAATGGAGGAGTTGAAAAGTTTGAAAATCGAAATGCTCTGCATATGCATCTACATAATATTCATATATATATGCAGGAGATAATGTGTTAGGCCTATAGTTACTGCATGAAATAATATTAAATCTATAACATTGGGAGTTTACATCACAATTTCAAGAAGAAAAAGTTGCAAAGGGGCTGAACATTTTCTGGTAATTCTCCAGAAACCTTCCAAAAATGACTAAACAATCCTGGAAAGTTTCCAGAAATTCTGTAAACTGCAACCCATAAACTCGCAATTCCAAGGGAAACTTAAGAGTTTATATCCCGCAATTCCAATTTCTAATCTCGGAGTTGTGAGATATAAACTCGTAATTGTGAGAAAAAGAAAGTCAGAATTTTGAAATATAAACTCTCGGAATTACATTTTCATTCTTTTTGTCCGACTGCTTCTGCAGAACTGTCATTTCCTGCCACCAGGTAGGCCCCGCCCACAAAACGCATCATCGCCGTTTGCCCATAATACAACATTACTGCTGAGACTTGAATCCTTCCTATTATAAACTGACCGTAAATTTGAACCCTGAGCAGTCGTGATCATTGGATTTTGAATAAGGAACGAGACTGTACAAAATGTTTACATATGTTCATGTATTTTGTAGTGTACTCTAAAGATCCGATTTTATTTCCTTGGCCATTAGGAACATCTCGAGTGAAGATACTGATGTTTCTGTAAACGTCCGTATAACACAAAATTTGTTGGGAGACATGACAAAGACAACACCTGTTAAACAATCCAGAAACTTTCCAAAAATGACCAAAAAATCCTGGAAACTTTCCAAAAATTCTGGAAACAAAACTCATTGCTGTTTGCAGAGGTGGGCAATTCCAGTCCTGCAGAGTTTAGCTCCAACCCTAATCAAACTCACCTGCCTGTAGCCTTCTAGTAATCCTGAAGACTCGGATTAGCTGGTTCAGGTGTGTTTTATTAGGGTTGGAGCTAAACTCTGCAGGACAGTGGCCCTCCAGGACTGGAATTGCCCACCCCTGGTCTATACTCATCTACAGTTAGTACCCCATAATACAACATTACGGCTAAGACTTGAATCCTTCCTATTATAAACCCTACCGTAAATTTGAGCCCTAATGGACAAAATGTTTACACGTTCATCTAGTTTGTATTGTACTCTAAAGATCAGTTTTTGTTTCAAGGGGCTTCTCGGGTTTCTGTAAATGTGTTGGGAGACATGACACAAAGACAACCACTGTGGTTAGACCTAAAAATTGGGTTTGCAATACCAAAACATAGAGGTAATCACATTAAAAATGGTTAGGCAACCTCCATTGGACCACTTGTGACCCAATCTTTTTTCTTTCGATTTTGGGATCTTTTTGTGAGATTCAAACATTCCAGTTGTTTTGGTCCATTTGTTCAGAAAGAACTGTTGTCATTCTCCATTTAAAGCGTGCCTTCTGTAGCCCCACCCCCCAATCAAGCTAACAATCAGCACGTTCAACCATTTTAACACAACGATGGCAATCAAAAACGGAAACCTGCTCGGTCCAAACGCTCGTATGAAAGTGTCGAGGCCGTAGATGTTCTAGGTGCCTAGAAAACAGCATCCAACGCTGAAATCATCAATCCTGCACTCCGTCTGTTCTCCAGTTGTTTCTTAACATCTGTGACGTCTAATGAATCAACTCATGGTGTTTATCTCAGGGTTAAAGAGAAGATTGCAATCATCTGAAGAGTTCAAACCTGTACGTTCACAAACAACACGTGTGGCAAAGCTTCACACATGCCGAGAGAGGATCTTCTCGCAGTATAATGATGAAACACTGAGTTTCTTTTCTTTCTTTCTTTCTTTTTTGTGTGTATGATGATGCCAAAGAAAAGCAAGTCGGCATATGCTCTGAAGTGGATTGTGTCTGGATCTTCTGAAGATCTCGGCCTGCACTGATGTCCACCTGTACACTCCTGGATCATCAATCGAGCATCGTCCTCATCAAGTGATGAAACGTTTCGTTTATGAGACACAACTAACTGAGATGTGTGCCAATGGGTGGAAACCTGAGGGCGCAACAAAGGGTTAGTTCATCCCAACAAGGACGGTTCTGTCACCATGTATTTAGTCTCATGACGTTCCAAACCCGTATCAATGTTCCTTCCCGAGCAGTGAAAGTAAATGGGTCCAAAAAGTAGAAGGTTGTCCAATGTGCTACATTCCAAGTCTGAGGAACCGGCCCAAATGTAAGTCTTTATTTACAGGAAACCTTCCCTTCCGTCATGCGGTGACCGGTTTGGGAACAGCGTCACAACCAGTGGTTCTAGTCTGATAAACAAACAAGAGGTACCATAAAAGAGTCATACGGGTTTGGAACGCCTCCGCGGTGGATGAACGATGACACTCCTCGCTCTGACTCTTCATTGGCTTACCTGTACAGATCTCATGTATCTTAGCTGCTTTAATAGGGACTAATCATAGATGCCGTTCTCTGGTTCAGTATGCACCCAACGCAGACGTGGAATACTGTGCCTTTAGTGACCTAGTTTCAGCCGCCTGCAAGAGTTCACGCTTCTTCGTTGCCGTTCGTGTACCAAAACTATTAAATATACTCTACGTAATCTCTGTAAATGTTCAGCTTCTGTGCAATCATTCAGGACGAGAATGACAGAGTAGATCTTGGCACTTGTGTTTGTTGGCAGACATGTTGTAAGTTCAACATCTTTGCACTTGTTGTTCTTTTGCTTCTATTGCTGGCTTTCATTTAAAAACTGCTGACGATCATCAAGACCAACAAGGGGTGTGCGATATTTAGTACTGCGTGTGTTTTGGGGTTGGTACCTGGCCTCTCATGCACAGGTCAAAAATTACGTTTTACGTTTTGAAATTGAGGTTTTGTTTTTGCTTCATTGGAATGGGATGACACTCGGTGGCTTTTGTCGCATTAGCGATGTGAACATACACACAAATCATGGACATGATTCGGATATGTTAAAGGGTCGGAAACAATAGTCTCACTTGGCTTCTTCACGGTCAAAAATGACCGACAGAAAATTAATGAAAATACGAAAGTTACATTTCAAGGCCAGAGGGTTAAATATGCAGCTAAACCCCCAGTAGGTCGTGTCGAATCACTGTCTTAACGAGCGAGTCATTGAATCATTCGCTCAAATGATTCATTCAGTAACGAAGCACTGCAGTGTGTTGCGCAAACGCGGAACGGACACTATTGTCATTGCTGAAATAGAGCCAATACACAATACTGTCTCTAAAAGTAACTCGTTTAATATCAAGTTCTTGTTGGTTGAATTGTATAAAATCAATATCACATTTGCATTTGGGAAAACTATTGCTCATGTGCCATTGCTTTACTGTATCATGACCCTGGTTGTAAATGTCTCACGGGTATATCTGTGGCAAATACATTGTATGGGTCAAAATTATCCATTTTTCTTTTATGCCAAAAATCATTAGGATATTAAGATCATGCTCCATGAAGATATTGCGTACATGTCTTTAGGGGCCAGTTGTTCGGATCGGATTTCGGTTATCGGATTGGATCTTGAAAATGGATTGTTCAAAAGGGAAAGAAGGAATCTGAAATCAGATTAGATCACGGAGTCCAATCCTAGTTTTAATCTGGATCAAACCTTCAGTTTGTGTTATTCAAAACTTGTCAGTAGGATTTGGATAACTTTGATCCAAAAAAGAACAAAAGGACTATCCTGATCCCAACAGAAGGGTGAATTTCAATAGCAACTTGAATAAACACAGTAATATACACACACTTTTTTTTTTTTGATCTTGATTAGTTTAACTGTTAAAGTAATACATTGGAAGTAGACATTAGGCTTCATATTATGAATTTTGGCCTACAGTACAGCAAAAAAGAGGATTTGGCACCATAAAATAATCCCCAAACACTTGCAAATATCAAGTTTGATTTTTTTTAATCACTGTTTGTAAACTACATTGGCTTAATCATAAGATATGAACCGTTCAGAAGTTCTTTGTGAGCGATCGCAGTTTCTCGGGTGAAAGCTACACAAAAATTTTCTGAGACAATGCAAAGAAATTGAGATATTTATCTCTTATCTCTTATTTGATTTCCATCCCCATGTCCCTTCAGGGGCTCCGTAGAGCACTAGTAATCCAGATTTAAAAAGGTGTGTATCCAGATCAGGGTGATCCAATCCAGTTTTGCTTTGAAAAACCATCACAAAAGATGGATTACTGGATCCTGTGGGATTTCCAAATCCAGATCATTCTGATCCAGATTAAACTTTTTGAACGACTGGCCCCAGGATATCCCAACAGCAGTCCTGCGTCTCACGGGTAGATCTGTGGAAATAGCCAACAATACATTGTGTGGTTCAAAATTACATAATTTATTTTATGCCAAATATCCTAATGATTTTAAGATCATGTTCCATGAGGATATTGTGTAAATGTCCTTCCGTAAATATATCATAAATGTATTAGTAGTAGTAATATGCATTGCTAAGGACTTCATTTGGACAACTTAAAGAAGATTTTCTCAGTATTTAGAGTTTTTTGCACCCTCACATAGTTTGGCCCAATATTGTCCTAACAAACCCCACATCAATGGAGCACTCATTTATTCAGCTTTCAGATGATATATACATCTCAATTTCCAAAGAAATTGACCCATATGACTGGTTTTGTGGTCCAGGGTCACAAATATAAAAGACATCTTTTGCCTGTATATCTTGAATTTCGGGGTCATTCTCGCTGCGTTCTTCTCCAGGCTACATCACAGCGAGCGAGCTCTCTCAAGATGTGTTTGGTTTGTGCAAAGTGAGTGACGTCAGCTCACGCTGTTGAAACAATTCCTATCGGTGATATACATCGCACACCCCTTTTCTTTTGGTTTGAGTGGTTCGGCCTGAGAGGACGCCTCTGTCCTTTCCCTCTCATCCGTGGAGTAATGTTACAGGGAATCTACGATTGGCAGAATAATAGTCAATTTCTCTGGTGGATTCCTCAATGCAAATAGTTAAATCTGGCTGAAGAAGAGTCATATTTCATCCACAGAAATAAATATTTTGTATAAAGAAAATGAAGCCAATTTTTAGGCTCGTTTTTTTACTTTTTGGCATTTTCACATCCACCCAAATCTCACCCAAATCTCCTTCAGTGCTGAGGTTTAGCTCTGGCCCCCTTCCGGTGTGGCCCAGTTCACTGACGCTCTTTACAAGCCCGTGACGATCTGTGTGTCCAACAGTAGCTTTTGCTGGCATATCGAAGTCTGAACTCAAATCTGAAGTGAATAAGGCACACTAGCAAGTCTATTCAGAATCACTTGTGTCCTGTGAATCTTTCGACATCCGCTCGACACGGTTACGATATGATGATATGAATGTTGCAGGAGTTTATCCTTCTATGTTCTTTGTTTCAAAGAATGTTGTGCCATTTGTTAATAGCAGAGAGAACTATTGAACATATTAGAGAAAAAAAGAGCTATTTTAAATTATTTTACTTTTTTTGCGATATTTATTTTCTTGTATTGGAAATCTTTATAGAAGGAAAAAAAAGACAAGTATTTTTCATCAGTGCAAAAACCTATTTTTCCGTTTTGTACATTTTCCATGTTAAGCAGTCTTTAGAGCAATATGATGTTCATGTGACTGTATGTGCATGCTGTTTGTGATGCCTTAATAACAGCTCCCGTCCCATCATCGCCAGCGCTCGGCTGTGGTCGACCAGTGCAGTCAATAAAGCTGTGCTTTCTGTCTACACGTCTCGTCTCTTTCTGGATACACCACAAAACACAAGTGTACACCAGTATAACAAAACCATCAATCAGCTCATCTGTGTTTGTTCTGGACAGACTGATTTTTAGTGAGGGGGATTTTATAGTAACTCTTTCTTCAGGTTTAATCATTACGCCTGAAGGTGGCGACAAGTGACTGTCATTCACATGCACTATATTTCCATAAGTATTGTGCCGCCCCTCCAGATCCCAGAGTTCAGGTGTTCAATCCCTTCATGGCCACAGGTGTATAAATCAAGCACTAGGCATGCAGACGCTTCTACACACATTTGTGAGAGAATGGCTCGCTCTCAGGAGCTCAGTGAACTCAAGCGTGGGACCGGGATAGGTTGCCACCTGTGCAATAAGGCCATTCCTGACATTTCCTCACTACTAAATATTCCACGCTCAACTGTTAGTGGGATTATAACAAAGAGGAAGCGATTGGGAACAACAGCAACTCAGCCACGGAGTGAAATCCCAGAGCGGGGTCAGCGCATGCTGAGGGTCACAGTGCGCAGAAGTCACCAACTTTCTGCAGAGTCAATCGCTCCAGACCTCCAAACTCCTGTGGCCTTCAGATGAGCTCAAGAACAGTGCGGAGAGAGCTTCATGGAATGGGTTTCCATGGCCGAGCAGCTCATCCAAGCCTTACATCACCAAGAGCAATGCAAAGCGTGGGATGCAGTGGGGTAAAGCACGCCAGACTCTAGAGCAGTGAGACGTGTTCTCTGAGTGACCAATCACGCTTCTCTGTCTGACAATCCCATGGACGAGTCTGGGTTTGGCGGTTGCCAGGGGAACGGGACTTGCCTGACTGCATTGTGCCAAGTGTAAAGTTTGGTGGAGGGGGGATTATGGGGTGGGGTTGTTTTTCAGGGTTGGCCCCTTAGTTCCAGTGAAAGGAACTCTTAATGCTTCACCAAGACATTTTGGACAATTTCATGCTCCCAACTTTGTGGGATCAGTTTGGGGACGGCCCCTTCCTGTCCCAACATGACTGCGCTCCAGTGCACAAAGCGTCGCTCCATAAAGACATGGATGAGCGAGAGGAACTGGACTGGCCTGCACAGAGTCCTGACCTCATCCCGATAGAACACCTTTGGGATGAATTAGAGCGGAGACTGCGAGCCAGGCCTTCTCGTCCAACATCAGTGCCTGACCTCACAAATGCGCTTCTAGAAGAATTCCCATAAACACACTCCTAAACCTTGAGGAAAGTCTTCCCAGAAGAGCTGAAGCTGTTAGAGCTGCAAAGGGTGAGCCGACTCCATATTAAACCCTTCGGATTAAGAATGGGATGGAATTAAAGCTCATGTGCATGTGAAGGCAGGCGTCACAACACTTTTGCCAATATAGTGTATTTGCTAAAAGCCAAGTCAAACTTTATTTAAAGAGTACAAATTTACCATAGTTGTGCTTTACAGTGAGAAATATGAGGAATTTAAAGAAGAAATGGCATGTAAAACATGATAATTTAAATTAAATCAAGTTAGATATGATGTATGTATGTACATGCATAGAAAACACAGACTATTCAAGTATACATACATAGCATCACTCGAAGAGAGTAAAAATAAGTCTTTAGACTGGATTTAAAAGCATCCATCTATCAACTTTGAGATTTAAAGATAAAAGAAACTGATTAAAAGACCTTCAGAGGCTGTATATGGTAAAGGAGATCACAAATATAGTCATTATGTGCAGTGCCTTGTACACAAAAGGAAGAATCTTGAAGTCAACTCTGAATTTTATTGTGAGCCAATGCAATGAGGAAGGACCGGAGAAATGTGATCCCTTTTCCCAGTTCCTGTTAACAGTCTGGATACTGCATTTTAAACCATCTGTAACTGAGACAGAGAGTGGTTTGAGGTAGGCCAACATACAAAGAGTTACAGTAGTCCAGTCAGGAAGAAATTAGAGCATGAATCATTATTATTATTAGAAAGTACTTACTAGGAAGTGTTTTACTTTTGCTACAGATCAAAGTTGGGGAAAAACTACTCTCTACAACTTTACTACAGCATTTACATCCTTGTCACATAGACTTTTGCATGACCGTGTAGGTTGTTAGTTAAGGAGACTAACTGTCTTTTAATGAAGTTGGTAGTGACCTAGCAGAAGCACTTACGTTTTATTTTCATTCCGTTCATTTCAAATGATTTCAGGCCATCCAGGTCTCAACTTCAAGGCATGAAAAGAGATGGTGAAATGGAAAGGACCGGGATACTGCCATGTCTGCTCCCAGAGAAGTTTAAAGAGGTGATCTAATGAAAAGTGAACTCCTGGTTTTATTGGGAGAAAGAGTTGAAGATCATCAGTGTAGCAATGATAATTTAATGATTTATAATTTAATTAATAATCCTTTTCTGCCAGTTACATTCGATGTTGTCAACTGACAAACGAAACCCTAACTGGAAGCCCCAAGTTTGAGAAAAAATGGCCATTGAAACTGGCGAGTGGAATTTGCATGCCAAGCCACTCCACCATACATAAAGGTATATAAGACGGAGGTATGCATCCTTTAGATGTTGGTTTCGAGGCCGAGTGGTTGTGCACAACGATCGCTCTTCCAATCACTTAGCTAGAAAAGCATTATTAAGAGGAGATCTCTCTGGTTGGAAGAGTCTACGGCGTGATACCGCTGCCACCAGGCTACCGAGGGCTGGCCCCCAGTCTGCTTCTACACCTGCTTCGACGAAGCCAGAAATAACATCCCAGCTGCAACATCGAAGCCCCCCCAACAGAAAGGCCTGTCCCACTGGCCGCTGCTAAACCCTATAAATGTCCATCAAAGCATCCTTGAGTCAGCAACCCGGAGATGGAGGGAGCTGGTGGTGGTCGCACCAGTCCTTCATGCAGGAGAGCATGCACAAAATCTTTTGCAAAGATTCCAAATTGTCAATAAAAGAACAGTTTCCTCAGTCTCTGGGTCACACTGGGCATGGTCTGGCAGTGAGTGACCCTACACTTCCTCACTCCCAGCCTCCCAGGATCCGATGACAAGCTACTTCCTCAAGCATCTCTAGCCACACCCTCACGAGATCCTCGGAGCCCGGTAAGTGTCACTTCACACTCAGTGCCTCTACTTCAGGAAGCTTTGTCTCACGGCCGAGCACGCATCTGGGGAACGAGGTCTCTCCGCACCATTCCCATTCCGGGCGAGTTCAATCGTGTGGCTGACACGCTCTCACAACAGCTCACGCTCCCGGGAGAAAGGAGACTCCATCCCGAGGTGGTCCCACTGATCTGGAGTTAATTTGTGGATGCCCAGGTAGACCTGTTTGCCTCGCAGGAATCCTCCGTTTTACTCCCTGTTCGAGGCACCCATCAGAACGGACGTTTCCCCCAGCGAGCCTGCTCACACAGACACTGGGCGAAGTCAAGGAGGACGAGTAGCAAGTCTTTTGATATTTGTGCCTTACTGGCCCACCTGTACCTGGTTTTCCTGGTGGATTTCCCTGAGGAAGGACCTTTTTTGGACCATATGGCACCCACATCCAGACCTCTGGAACCTCCACGTGTGGTAGCAGGCACTATCACTCAATGAGTGGTACTACCATCCCAATTTATAAGCGGCCCACCAGGAATTCTCCTGATTTTCCCAACGGCCACTCCAGGCCCGTTCCAGTTCTGGAAATTTAAAAATATGTATATTCATTGAACAAATTCTGAGGTGTATTGATGAAATAACCAAATCAATAAAAAGAAAAATGTCAACTGCAATGTTCCTCACTGGACTTCTCATTACAAGGACATTTTGTATTATTGTGTTTATCTGAAATCAAAATATGTAGAACTAAGGAAAGAATGAGATGTTTTTAAAGAATGTATAGATGTGTTGCAAGTGTCATCAGCTTTGTAATAAGAGTTTAATCATTTTACCACTCAGAAGGAAAACATGAATTAAAAACTGTGGAAACCATTTTCTTAAGAATGTCCCTGCTGAGAAATCCAGCATTACTGGTCACCAGCATAAGGTGTGTTTAGCAAGCTGAGTTCAGCTTGGGATGCTGGTTCCTGGTTTGCTGGTCTACTCCAGATTGGGAAGCGGGAGTGCTGATGGATGAGCCTCACCAGCTTAGTTTTGCTAGAGAACAGCATGGTTATTCCACCAGCTAGACCAGCACCACCCACATGAAAAAATACTATAGTATACTATAGTAAAATGACAGTAAAATTACTCTAGTAAATAGTGTTTTTGAACCATACTATAGTAAATATACTACTGTAAATTGTAGTATATTATAGTATTTACTACACTTTGTTAATTTACTGTAGTATATTTACCATAGTACGGTTCAAAAACAATTACTAGAGTAATTTTACTATAAAATACTATAGTATTTTTTCATGTGGGTATACCATCATAAACCAGCCTGGACCAACATGGAATTTGTGCCAGATTTTTCAACAGGGGTAGTCAATGTAATATAAATAAATCTTTAAAAAATCGTACTTCTCGGTCATTGTTTAAGTCTGTTCCGGTTCCTGTCTGCCTTGCTGCTAAATGGTTTGCATTTGTAGCTCTGTACACCTGGTTTTGAATCTTTATTTTACTGTCATTCTATGTTGTTTAAATTGGTAAATAACTTAATCATCACCACATAACTGATTTTATCAAATAATGCCTATCACGTTAATCTGACATTGGTAGCTTTTTTAAAGAAAATCTAAACCATTATCACTAAGCACTATACATCAGCATTTCGCAAGCCAGTTAACTTGTCATTAATGCTTACTGTTTTTATGGGTGGTTTTAGTATTAGGCGGACAAAGACGAGTAATTCCCTCTCTTTAATCCACAAAACTCAGGGAAACCGATATAACGCACCTTAACATTGACGGTGGCAGGACAAAGACAGCAGGAACACAAGGAGTATACACTCACCTAAAGGATTATGAGGAACACCTGTTCAATTTCTCATTAATGCAATTATCTAATCAACCAATCACATGGCAGTTGCTTCAGTGCATTTAGGGGTGTGGTCCTGGTCAAGATAATCTCCTGAACTCCAAACTGAATGTCAGAATGGGAAAGAAAGGGGATTTAAGACATTTTGAGCGTGGCATGGTTGTTGGTGCCAGACGGGCCGGTCTGAGTATTTCACAATCTGCTCAGTTACTGGGATTTTCACACACAACCATTTCTAGGGTTTACAAAGAATGGCGTGAAAAGGGAAACACATCCAGTATGTGGCAGTCCTGTGGGAGAAAATGCCTTGTTGATGCTAGAGGTCAGAGGAGAATGGCCCGACTGATTCAAGCTGAAAGAAGAGCAACTTTGACTGAAATAACCACTCGTTACAACCGAGGTATGCAGCAAAGCATTTGTGAAGCCACAACACACACAACCTTGAGGCGGATGGGCTACAACAGCAGAAGACCCCACCGGGTACCACTCATCTCCACTACAAATAGGAAAAAGAGGCTACAATTTGCACAAGCTCACCAAAATTGGACAGTTGAAGACTGGAAAAATTAGTAATAATAACCAATAGACGTGACCATTATGCATACGTATCACTCACAATTCATGCAATTGTATAAATGTTGAATGACTGATCGAAATTGTATCATGTGTGGTACATTAATGCTGGTACTCTCATAACTCAGAAGATGGTTTGATTGAATTTGGTCTAGAATGTTGGTCTTATAATAAGAAATCATGTTACTTACTCTCTGCTTAGAGCAGGAACGTAAGAGACCACAGAGATAACGATTGAGTTATGGTAGGGGGTGGAGGAAAAGACACCTCCGAACCAACAGTGGAGATGAGTGGTACCCGGTGGGGTCTTCTGCTGTTGTAGCCCATCCGCCTCAAGGTTGTGTGTGTTGTGGCTTCACAAATGCTTTGCTGCATACCTCGGTTGTAACGAGTGGTTATTTCAGTCAAAGTTGCTCTTCTATCAGCTTGAATCAGCCGGCCCATTCTCCTCTGACCTCTAGCATCAACAAGGCATTTTCTCCCACAGGACTGCCGCATACTGGATGTGTTTCCCTTTTCACACCATTCTTTGTAAACCCTAGAAATGGTTGTGTGTGAAAATCCCAGTAACTGAGCAGATTGTTGTAGGAATTGAGGCCACGCAGACACAAATTAATCTTACAGATGATTCATTCAAACATAAGGCCACACAAAAACCAACTCAACATTCCAGGGCCGTTTGCGGCCTGGGCCCCTCTCTGCCCATAGTAGTGGACACAGGTTTGCTACATTTTGATTGGATCTTGGTGGACTAACACAAACAAACTGTTCACGCCATCAGATAAAGATAGGGGGGGACAGCAACCCGATACCTCTTTGAGCCAAGAAGACCACCTGTGGTACAAAGCCCAGGAAGGACAAGTCTTCTCATTGGTCCACGGGCAGTTTCTTCCCTTCACCCATCCAGCAACTAATCTCTAATGTCCTGCTCTGTGACCAGCATAAAAATTCCTCAAGACCCCAGCACTAGGGGAAAACAAAGGAAACTCACAGAAACCATGTTACGCATAAACTGCATCAAATCACTAAAACAGTGATTGTCGACCTTTCATTCAAACAACCTCCTACTTCTATATCATGTCATATAACCAATAGACGTGACCATTATGCATACGTATCACTCACAATTCATGCAATTGTATAAATGTTGAATGACTGATCGAAATTGTATCATGTGTGGTACCTTTATGCTGGTACTCTCATAACTCAGAAGATGGTTTGATTGAATTTGGTCTAGAATGTTCGTGGTCTTATAATAAGAAATCATGTTATTTACTCTCTGCTTAGAGCAGGAACGTAAGAGACCACAGAGATAACGATTGAGTTATGGTAGGGGGTGGAGGAAAAGACACCTCCGAACCAACATGCAATTTAATTGGTCAGAACTCCTCCAGGAGGATGGTCTGAGTTTAAAATCTCAGAACACGAGAGTTCCGCCAGTTGAGTGCTAGTTCTGTTCTGTTCAGTTCCAGTTCCAGTTAAGTTCGACTTCAGTCGTTCTGTTGAAGAAGGAGTTGAAGAACTCCAAGGACGAGCGTGGCAGACCAGAGAAAATGGTTTCAATTCATTCAAGCCATCTAGACTTCTCCTCTCACTTTCCTTTCTTTTACTTAAGTTTATTTTCTTTCTGTGAGTCTCGTGTTCTAACTTAAGTTAGAACCTCCAGCGTTAGAATCTCCAGCGAGTGCGCCTAAACTTCAAACAGCCAAGCGACCTCATCCATCAGCCAACACGCCACGTGATTGGCTTCCCAAGACGCTCATCAAAGACACGACAAGACCTTCCGCGAATCACAAAGAACCGGGAAACCCCTCTCCAGCCAGGACCTACAGGGAATCCCCGTTCAATGACAACACGCGCGACAAACGCAAGTAACCTCCAGATTCTAAACTGAACTGGTGCATTGATATCAAATTGAATAACCCCACCTAAGCAACGATAGGAGGGTTTAATCAAGATCGGTGGTTCATTCAGGTCATGTGTTATAAATGCAGATACTACTTGGGACTTCATCCTTCTCTCTTAAAACTCACTCTTTCCTCACTTTCCTCCTTTCTGCAACGCGTATGAATGTGTGTATGTTTGTTTGTGTTAGATACTAGTTTTACGTGTTAGAGTAATCAATAAAGCTTTGTTTGTAAATTAAATATAAGTGTTCTTGTGTTATGTGCTTACGAATTTTAATGCCTGAGCCCAGCCAATCACCCACACTTCCCAGCACAGTGTTCATTAGGGGTGTAACGATACACTCGTGTCACGATTCGATATTTATCTCGATACTTCACTCACGATACGATACATATCACGATATTTTAAGCCAAAATAAAGTTGTTTTTTTACTATTTTTTATATTTTTGCTAATATATATATATACCTATATACTCACACACACACACACACACATATATATATATATATATATATATATATATATATATATATATATATATATATATATATATAAATATACTATTTTGTATAATGATTCAAATAATAATTTTATTATTTGTGCATTATTATCAGATCCAGCAAATATTCTCCGTATACATTATATTATATTCAACATTATGTATAGTCATTATATGATTCTAAATAATAAGATTATTAATGTAATAATGTCACTGAAACTCCATAAACTTTATTTTTTTCCCTCACGCATTTGCGCTTTCAATACCGGCAGCATCTCACCCCATGCTCGCAACTCTCCTGTGCTAGCTGTGTCCCGCCTATCTCTCTATTAATACAGTATGTATGAATAAACCATCTAAATTGCTTTGAATAATCATACTACTAAAACTAAATGTGATAGTGATTTAAATGGTGTTCGCGCTTTGACTTGGGAGTGTCCTTTTAAATGGTGTTAGCGCTTTGACTTGGGAGTGTCCTTTAAATGGTGTTCGCGCTTTGACTTGGAGGAGTGCCGCTTTAAATGTTTGCGCTTTGACTTTGAAGAGTGCTGTCCCGGGAGCGCGTGGACTTCAGAAGATGCAGTCAATCACAGGTTAATCACAAGAAAGAGTGTCAAAATGACCGCTCTCAAACTGTAAATGTTTAGCTCATCCAAGAATTAAACTATCTGCATTTATTCCCTCTCATGTTGTTTTCGCGCATCACTCAGTCATTTGAACATCCGTGTTTACTACAGTATGCGCGTCGTGTTAAATATATTCATCATATTATAAAGCCATTGTGCCTCTTCATAAGACTTGAAGACTTAAGACTTTGAATTAGACCACTCAATTAGTTATTATTACGAGGCCTTTATGACATTTTTTGCGTCTTTTAAGTTTGAGAGGAAAGGACTTTAAAAATGGAGGGACAGAAATCCCTCAGGTTTCATTTGTATTTGGAAGTTAAACGAAAAACTACTTGATGGTGAGTACATGATGACAGAATTTACATTTGTGGTACATTTTATTAATTTGTGTTTGGGTGAATTATAGGCTACCTTATAAATAGGCCTACTACAGCAAGTTGAGCCTTGGATAAAACAACTATATATTTATAAACGATATATCGGTACACCCCTAGTGTTCATGCCTGAGCCCGGCCAACCACACACACTTCCCAGCACGGTCTTCATGCCTAAGTCCAGCCAACCACCCACACTTCCCAGCACGGTCTTCATGCCTGAGCCCAGCCAACCACCCACACTTCCCAGCACGGTCTTCATGCCTGAGCCCAGCCAACCACCCACACTTCCCAGCACGGTCTTCATGCCTGAGCCCAGCCAACCACCCACACTTCCCAGCACGGTCTTCATGCTTGAGCCCAGCAAACCACCCACACATCCCAGCACGGTCTTCATGCCTGAGCCCAGCCAACCACCCACACTTCCCAGCACGGTCTTCATGCCTAAGCCCAGCCAACCACCCACACATCCCAGCACGGTCTTCATGCTTGAGCCCAGCCAACCACCCACACTTCCCACCACGGTCTTCATGCCTAAGCCCAGCAAACCACCCACACATCCCAGCACGGTCTTCATGCTTGAGCCCAGCCAACCACCCACACTTCCCACCACGGTCTTCATGCCTAAGCCCAGCCAACGACCCACACTTCCCAGCACGGTCTTCATGCCTGAGCCCAGCCAACCACCCACACTTCCCAGCACGGTCTTCATGCCTGAGCCCAGCCAACCACCCACACTTCCCAGCACGGTCTTCATGCTTGAGCCCAGCCAACCACCCACACTTCCCAGCACGGTCTTCATGCCTAAGCCCAGCCAACCACCCACACTTCCCAGCACGGTCTTAATGCCTGAGCCCAGCCAACCACCCACACTTCCCAGCACGGTCTTCATGCTTGAGCCCAGCCAACCACCCACACTTCCCAGCACGGTCTTCATGCCTGAGCCCAGCCAACCACCCACACTTCCCAGCACGGTCTTCATGCTTGAGCCCAGCCAACCACCCACACTTCCCAGCACTGTCTTCATGCCTGAGCCCAGCCAACCACCCACACTTCCCAGCACGGTCTTCATGCTTGAGCCCAGCCAACCACCCACACTTCCCAGCACTGTCTTCATGCCTGAGCCCAGCCAACCACCCACACTTCCCAGCACTGTCTTCATGCCTGAGCCCAGCCAACCACCCACACTTCCCAGCACTGTCTTCATGCTTGAGCCCAGCCAACCACCCACACTTCCCAGCACGGTCTTCATGCCTGTGCCCAGCCAACCACCCACACTTCCCAGCACGGTCTTCATGCTTGAGCCCAGCCAACCACCCACACTTCCCAGCACGGTCTTCATGCTTGAGCCCAGCCAACCACCCACACTTCCCAGCACGGTCTTCATGCTTGAGCCCAGCCAACCACCCACACTTCCCAGCACGGTCTTCATGCTTGAGCCCAGCCAACCACCCACACTTCCCAGCACGGTCTTCATGCTTGAGCCCAGCCAACCACCCACACTTCCCAGCACGGTCTTCATGCCTGAGCCCAGCCAAACACCCACACTTCCCAGCACTGTCTTCATGCCTGAGCCCAGCCAAACACCCACACTTCCCAGCACGGTCTTCATGCCTGAGCCCAGCCAACCACCCACACTTCCCAGCACGGTCTTCATGCTTGAGCCCAGCCAACCACCCACACTTCCCAGCATGGTCTTCATGCCTGAGCCCAGCCAAACACCCACACTTCCCAGCACGGTCTTCATGCCTGAGCCCAGCCAACCACCCACACTTTCCAGCACGGTCTTCATGCCTGAGCCCGGCCAACCACCCACACTTCCCAGCACGGTCTTCATGCTTGAGCCCAGCCAACCACCCACACTTCCCAGCACAGTCTTCAAGCCTGAGCCCAGCCAACCACCCACACTTCCCAGCACAGTCTTCATGCCTGAGCCCAGCCAACCACCCACACTTCCCAGCACAGTCTTCATGCCTGAGCCCAGCCAACCACCCACACTTCCCAGCACGGTCTTCATACCTAAGCCCAGCCAACCACCCACACTTCCCAGCACGGTCTTCATGCCTGAGCCCAGCCAACCACCCACACTTCCCAGCACTGTCTTCATGCCTGAGCCCAGCCAACCACCCACACTTCCCAGCACGGTCTTCATGCCTGAGCCCAGCCAACCACCCACACTTCCCAGCACGGTCTTCATGCTTGAGCCCAGCCAACCACCCACACTTCCCAGCACGGTCTTCATGCTTGAGCCCAGCCAACCACCCACACTTCCCAGCACGGTCTTCATGCTTGAGCCCAGCCAACCACCCACACTTCCCAGCACGGTCTTCATGCCTGAGCCCAGCCAACCACCCACACTTTCCAGCACGGTCTTCATGCCTGAGCCCGGCCAACCACCCACACTTCCCAGCACGGTCTTCATGAGCCCAGCCAACCACCCACACTTCCCAGCACAGTCTTCAAGCCTGAGCCCAGCCAACCACCCACACTTCCCAGCACAGTCTTCATGCCTGAGCCCAGCCAACCACCCACACTTCCCAGCACAGTCTTCATGCCTGAGCCCAGCCAACCACCCACACTTCCCAGCACGGTCTTCATGCCTAAGCCCAGCCAACCACCCACACTTCCCAGCACGGTCTTCATGCCTGAGCCCAGCCAACCACCCACACTTCCCAGCACTGTCTTCATGCCTGAGCCCAGCCAACCACCCACACTTCCCAGCACGGTCTTCATGCCTGAGCCCAGCCAACCACCCACACTTCCCAGCACGGTCTTCATGCCTGAGCCCAGCCAACCACCCACACTTCCCAGCACGGTCTTCATGCCTGAGCCCAGCCAACCACCCACACTTCCCAGCACGGTCTTCATGCTTGAGCCCAGCCAACCACCCACACTTCCCAGCACGGTCTTCATGCTTGAGCCCAGCCAACCACCCACACTTCCCAGCACGGTCTTCATGCTTGAGCCCAGCCAACCACCCACACTTCCCAGCACGGTCTTCATGCTTGAGCCCAGCCAACCACCCACACTTCCCAGCACGGTCTTCATGCTTGAGCCCAGCCAACCACCCACACTTCCCAGCACGGTCTTCATGCCTGAGCCCAGCCAAACACCCACACTTCCCAGCACTGTCTTCATGCCTGAGCCCAGCCAACCACCCACACTTCCCAGCACGGTCTTCATGCCTGAGCCCAGCCAACCACCCACACTTCCCAGCACGGTCTTCATGCCTGAGCCCAGCCAACCACCCACACTTCCCAGCACGGTCTTCATGCCTTGAGCCCAGCGCAGACACTGAGTCAGAGCCCGCCACAGAGAAAGCACCAGAGCCCGTGCCACACTTCGCTCTAGAGCCCGAGCCCAACGGACAGTCTGACCAGGTGCATGAGCCGGCTACATCTGGAACTGGAGGAGGTTATTTCCCTGTTTCTCCCATCCCCACTAGTCTCGTTCAGCTCAAAACCTCCTGTTCCCCCACTGGTTCTCCCCAGCTCAGTGTCTCCTGTGTCTCCAGAGTTCCCACCCAGCCTCCCTCCCACGTCTTCTTCCAAAGTCATCCAGTTCCTCAGCCCCGCCTCAACTGGTTCCCTTCGGCCCCTCGGCTCTTCCTCTGACACCTCTACATGGTGTGGATTTACCTCGGGTCTTCAGTTTTCCAGCTTTGCCTAGTAAAGATAATCTCCCGGCTCTGCCTCCAGCTGGTCACGTCACTCCACCTGGGCCTGTCGAACTATTGGCTCTGCCTTGGCTTCTCCCTCTCTCAGCTCCACCAGATACCATCGTCCTAGTGGCTCCACCGGGCTCCCTCGTCCCTCCGGCTTCAGAACTGCCTGCGCCAGGGAATTACGACCCATCCACTGCACTCCGCCTCTCCACCCTTTAACTCCATCTGGATTCACCACCGGTTATGCTCTCAGTCCTCAGGTAGCCAGGCTCTGACTCGGACGCTCACCGCTGCGGCTCTGCCTACACCTCCAGGACTATCTGTGACGCCCAGTTCCATCTGCTCAAAGAGCACATTTATTCAAATCTAATCTCCCACAATTAGCATAAAGCAATAAAATGGCGGCCATGAGGCTTGCCACAGTACATACAGTGTTCCTGTTTCTCCTCTTAATATTTGCGTTATTTGTTTGTGAAGTGTCGTGCTTAATCCAGTACACTCGATCAGAGCTCTTAAATCTCAGATACACTCCTCACAGTGATCCGGGTCTATCTACGTCCTTGTTGGAGAAATTACGGGAATTAAATATATCTAGCCATTCAACACCATGGCTGCCGACTAAAAAAGCACGCCGCTCAGGAACCTTTGCCAGGTTCAGGAGACGCCCTTACCGGCCATCACTCCCGGCCCTTTTGCTGTCAAATGTTAGATCCCTATGGCACAAAATGGATGAACTCCAACTCTTGTTACAAATCAACAAAGACTACAGTGACTGCTCCGCCATCTGCCTGACAGAGACCTGGCTGGATCAATCTGTACCTGATAAAGTGGTAACACTTCCAGGTTTCACATTATTCCGTGCCGATAGATCACCCAAATTATCGCACAAGTCTAAAGGTGGTGGTATTTGCATAATGATCAATGAACGCTGGTGTACAAACTCTACCGAACTCGCCCATGTATGCTCACCTCACCTGGAATACCTCACTGTCAAATGCAGACCATCATTTCTCCCACGGGAGTTCACGTCAGTAATTATGATCTGTGTGTATATTCCACCTGAGGCTAACGCTATTACCACCATAGCCGAGTTAGACAACTACGTCTTCTCAGTGGAAAATATACACTCAGTCATTGTCCTCTGGGACTTTAACCAGACTAATCTGTCATCTGAGCTCCCCGACTACCATCATCAGGTAACTTGCCCTAGCAGAGGGACCAACACGCTGGACCACTGCTACATTGCCATCAAAGAGGCTTTCCGTGCTTTCCCGAGGGCTCCGCTGGGCAGGTCCGATCACGCAATGCTGCTGCTAATTCCACAATACAGACAAAAAGTTAAATCCTCCAAGTCACCAACAAAATTCGTCCGGTGCTGGTCCCTGAGGCCATTGAGAAACTTTGTGGCTGTTTCGCGTGTACAGACTGGAAAGTTTTCCATACTGCAGGCGATCTCCATGACGTTACCTTCGTAATAACGTCATACGTCAATTACTGCGTGGACCTGTGCATACCACTCAAAAAAATCAAACACAACAATAACAACAAACCGTGGTTTAACAAGAACATTAAACAGCTAAGAAAGGAGAAAATGCAGCTCATCTATCAGGAAACAAAGAACAATATATGGCTGCCAAATACAAACTGAGATCTGCAATAAGAAGAGCCAAATCAAACTATGCAACTAAAATAGAAGAACAATTCTCCACTAATGATACATCTCATCTGGAAAAAACTCCAAAATATGACAAATTATAAAAAGAAATCCACCCCCATACCTGATGGCGATAATCAGCTTCCTGATAGACTCAATTTCTTTTATGGGAGGTTTGAGCAGGTACCGGCTACACCACCATCACCCCCTGACCCCCCCACCACCACCCTTATATCATTTATGAGGAGGAGGTAAGGAGCACCTTCAGGGGACTTAAGAGGAATAAAGCCCCCGGCCCAGACAACATCAGCCCCAACGTCCTTTACCACTGCGCTGCAGAACTGGCTTGGGTCTTCGCCGGCCTTTTCAATACCTCCCTCTGTCAAAACTCCATACCCAAGTGCTTTAAAGAATCCATTATCATCCCGGTTCCCAAGACCAAGACCATCTCCTGCCTCAATGACTACAGACTTATTGCCTTGACATCAGCAGTCATGAAATCATTCGAGCACATCATACTTAAACACCTAAAATGGACCCTCATGGACCCATTCCAATTTGCATACAGAGCCAATAGGTCAGTTGAGGATACCATCAACTTAGCAATACATCACATTCTGAACCACCTTGAGTCCGCAAACACATATGCCCGCATCCTGTTTATGGATTTCAGTTCTGCATTCAATACAAGGGTAACACTTTACAATAAGGTTGTATTAGTTAATGCATTAGTTAACATGAACTAATGATGAACTGCACTTATAAAGCATTTATTTATCTTTGTAAATGTTAATTTCAACATTTACTAATGCATTAATAAAATATTGTTGACATTAGTTAATGCACTGTGAACTAACATGAACAGATGTATTTTTATTAACTAGCATTAACAAAGATTAACTAATGCTGAGGTGTTGTTCATGGTTAGTTCATGTTAACTAATGTTAACTAATACAACCTTATTGTAAAGTGTTACCAATACAATAAACCTGGCCAAATTGTATATTATATATTAATGGACATGAATATTGACCCATGCCTCTGTCACTGGATTCATAGTTTTCTCTGGAACAGGCAACAGAAGGTAAAGATTGCGCACCACAATGCTGTGTTGTGTAATAATACGCTGTTTGTTAATTGGCCAGAGGAGAACTGCCCCCCCGACTGAGCCTGGTTTCTCCCAAGGTTTATTTTTCTCCATTAGGTCTCCTGATGGGGTTTGGGTTTCCTTGCCACTGTCGCCTCTGGCTTGGCTTGCTCAGTTGGGAAAAAACTATTTTTCATATATATTTCAAAATAAATCTAATTATTAAACTAAATTAACCATATAGACCAAATTGCTTATCTAATTACTGATCTAAAGCCCACATTGTTACTGTATGATAATCGAAATATATTCTGTTGCATTATTTTCCTGTTTAACACTGTGAAGCTGCTTTGAAACAATCTGCATTGTTAAAAGCGCTGTATAAATAAAGTTGACTTGACTTGACTTGTTCTCTCACCCTGGCTATTATCTCTTTACACAAACCAGCTTACATCACACCACAGTTCTGTCAGTCTGTACAAATATGCGGACGATACAACCATCATAGGATTCATTACCAACAACCAGGAAACCGAATACCGTGAACAGATCAATCAAGCAGTGACCTGGTGCACACACCATGACCTCTTACTCAACACATCAAAAACAAAAGAACTTATCATCGACCTAAGACGTCAGACATCGCCCAAAACTCCTGTGCTCATTGACGGTGAACCTATCTCCATCACTGATACATTCAAATTCCTTGGGACTCATATCAGCAACAACCTCAAATGGAAAACCAATACAGATCATATATACAAAAAAGCCCAGCAAAGACTTTTTCATCTCCGACAACTTAAGAGGTTTAGAGTAAGGTTTCATCTCCTGCTCCGCTTCTACACGGCCATCGTTGAAAGCATCCTCACCACATCCATCACAGTTTGGTTTGGCAGTCTAGATACACTTTCCCGAAAGAAATTACAGCGCATCATTAATAGAGCATCCAAAGTTATTGGTTCACCTCTACCATCCCTAGAATCACCACAAACGGACACTACGCAGAGCCCACAAGATAACCTCCGACATCACCCACCCTGCACGCCTTCCAGTTACTGCCCTATGGGAGGCGTTATAGGACAATCGCTGCCAGAACAACTCGCTTTAAAAACAGTTTCATCCCTATAGCAATAAGCATACTGAACTCTGAACGTTGAGGACTGTGGAGTAAGCATGGCAACCCTTATATAGGTTACTGTTTATATGTTTATTGTTTAATGTAATGTTGGAACCTGTACAAAGAGCTGGACTGAAAACAAATTCCACCAGCCTGGCTGGGTGGTCATTAAATAAAGAAATGAAAAAGGAAATGAAATGAATCTAACTGCATAATCTAATATAACTGTGGTAATACCATGATCTGAATCTATCACTGTAGTGTTTTGTGGTGAATACTGTCAGTGTTTTCATACTATTTCTGTCATTTGTACGTTCCACTGCTGCTCTCAGTGCTGTAATGAACACAAATATTAATAAACTTTACTTTCATCTGACTAAAGAGAGAGAGAGTAAATTATAAACTTCAGTGTTTTAATAGAGAAAGTCAAACACTCTCAGAGGTGAGCCACCCATGTGATCTATACAATGAACTTTGGCCTTCCTGAAATAGTATATTATAGTAAATTACTGTATCAATCAATCAATCAATCAACTTTATTTATATAGCGCTTTTACAATGACGATTGTTTCACAGCAGCTTCACAGTGTTAAACAGGACAACATTGCAACAAAATTTGATTTGGCTAGTTTAATTTGGATAGTTTATAGAATTATATATGACCAAATTAATAAATTCTATTTGTATTAGGGCGGACTCGATTAAAAAATTAATCTAATTAATTAGAGGCTTTGTAATTAATTAATCGAAATTAATCGCATTTTAATTGCATATAAATATTTGACCTGAGAACAGTGAGAAGTAATTTTTTCACATGGACTTTTAGTATACCATTGAATAATGACTGAATACATAAGCTTAATCAACAAAATTTTGTTTATTTATTTATGTCCAGCGTTTTCGTTGAGGTGATATTTGAGGCTCGTCGCAAATTCCTTGTTGCATAGCTTCCACACAACCATGCTCTTGTCGACGCTTCCATCCTTTCGTTTTTAAAACAAAATTTGCCAAGCAAAGCAGTCTCGTCAGCTTCTTCGTTCATCTTCACTGTGGTTTGTTGTGTTCAGAAGTCAAGAACGCTAGTTGGTGTTCCAGTATAAGCGGTCCGTCGAAACTCATTCATTAAAAAGCGTTCATGCGGTGCAAAAATAAGTTAAAATTGTTATCAATTTTTGCGTAATTAATCTTAATTAACGCAGCGTTAAAGTCACGCAATTAATTAATCTTAATTAACGCGTTAAAGTCCCGCCCTAATTTGTATATTTAGTTGAGTAACTTGGATCATAATTTGAGTGTCCCCAACTGAGCAAGCCAAGCCAAAGGCGACAGTGGCAAGGAACCAAAACTCCATCAGGGCATGATGGAGAAAAATAAACTTGGGAGAAACCAGACTCAGTCGGTGCCAGTTCTCCTCTGGCCTATTATTAACAGTGTATAATTATTACTCTGGCAACCTTGCAGGTCATAAATCATATTAGATAGGAATATTCGAAATTTTGGGTATGGCCTTGCGAGGCGGGTTCATTTAGGATGGCGCGTCGATTACACAAGAATATGAATACTTGAAAGATCGGAGTTATTGCGCCGGACGGGTTAATTGAGGATGACGTTCGGTGAGGCGAATTCAGAGGAGACACTAATGGACACGGTCTCAGCAGACACTCCAGGATGAGCTGGTCATGTCCAGATGCAGGTCCACCATCCGATCCGGACACGGCCTGGATCCGCCGACTGCAGTAAACCTCGGGATAAACAGAGAGACTAACATTAGTGTGGATGCCACTCTTTTTATGATGTAACGAGTACATCAGGTGTTATGGGAAGTGTTCGGTTCCGGCTGACCTAGTTAATGCAGCCTAACAATCAGTCATTTGATTTGAATAAAGAAAGTTAAAAATGTTCTATGTGTATGCCATAGTAAAGAGATGTGTTTTTAGTCTAGATTTAAACTGACAGAGTGTGTCTGCTTCCCGAACAATGCTAGGAAGACTGTTCCAGAGTTTAGGTGCTAAATAGGAAAGGATCGACCGCCTGCAGTTGATTTAGATATTCTAGGTATTTTCAACTGGCCAGAGTTTAGAGAGAGCGCAGTAGGCGTGATGGAGTATAATGCGTTAAGAGCTCGCTTAAGTACTGGGAGCTAAACCATTTATTGCTTTATAAGTAATAAGCAAGATTTTAAAATGTATGCAATGTTTAATAGGAGCCAGTGCAGTGTTGACAGAACCGGACTAATGTGTTCATACTTCCTGGTTCTAGTAAGAACTCGAGCTGCTGCGTTTTGGACCAGCTGGAGTTTATTTATTAGGCGAGCAGGGCAACCACCCAGTAGAGCATTACAATAATCTAGCCTTGAGCTCATGACGCATGTACTAATTGTTCAGCATTTTGCATTGAAAGCATGTGACGTAATTTAGATATATTTTTAAGATGGTAGAATGCAGTTTTACAGATGCTAGAAACGTGGCTTTCAAGCGAGAGATTGGTATCAAAGAGCACACCCAGGTTCCTCACTGACGCGAGGACTTGACAGAACAGCCATCAAGGGTTAGACAGTATTCTAGGGCACTACTTGTGGAGCTTTTCTGTCCAATAATTAAAAATTCAGTTTTATCTGAATTAAGTTGCAGGAAATTACTATTCATCCAATTTTTAATATCAGCTATGCATTCCGTTAATCTTGTGAATTGGTAAGTTTCGTCAGGGTGTGAAGAAATATAGAGCTGAGTATCATCAGCATAACAATGAAAACTAACGCCATGCTTCCTAATGATATCTCCCAGTGGTAGCATGTACAGGGTGAAGAGCAATGGTCCTAACACTGAGCCCTGTGGTACTCCATACTGAACTTGTGATCGGTGTGACATCTCTTCATTTACTGCTACAAACTGATAACGGTCAGATAGGTATGATTTAAACCATGCCAATGCAGTTCCACTAATGCCAACATAATTTTCGAGTCTATTCAAAAGAATGTTGTGGTCGATAGTGTCGAATGCAGCGCTAAGATCGAGTAACACTAATAGAGAGATACAACCATGATCAGATGATAAGAGTAAATCATTTGTAACTCTAATTAGAGCAGTCTCAGTACTATGATACGGTCTAATCCTCACATATACCATTTCTTTCTAAAAAGGAACATAATTGTGAAGACACAGCCTTTTCTAATATTTTTGATAGAAACGGTAGATTCGAGATTGGTCTGTAATTGACTAATTCTTTAGGATCAAGTTGCGGTTTTTAATAAGTGGTTTAATTACAGCCAACTTAAAAGTTTTTGGTACATATCCTAATGTCAAGGATGAATTAATAACATTAAGCAGAGGATCTATGACCTCTGGAAGCATCTCTTTAATAGCCTAGTCGGTATAGGGTCAAGCATACATGTTGTTGATTTTGATGATTTGACAAGTTTAGCCAATTCTTCTCCTCCTATAGCAGTGAATGAGTGTAATTTTTCCTCAGTGAGACTACAATGTTCTGTCTGAAGTGATACTGTAGTAGACGGCTGCATGGTTATAATTTTATTCCTAATGTTATCAATCTTACTAGTAAAGAAGTTCATAAAGTCATTACTGCTGTGTTGTTTACAAATGTCAGAAGTTGAAGCTTTATCCTTTGTTAATTTAGCCACTGTATCGAATAAATACCTAGGGTTGTGTTTGTTTTCTTCTAAAAGAGTTGAGAAATAAGCCGATCTAGCAGTTTTTATGGCCTTTCTGTATGCAATCATGCTCTCTTTCCACAAATTGCGAAAAACCTCCAGTTTTGTTTTCTTCCAGCTGCGCTCCATTTTTCTGGCTGCTGTTTTAAGGGCCCGAGTGTGCTCGTTGTACCACGGCGTTGGATTATTTGCTTTAATCTTCTTTAGCGCCGAGGAGCAATTATGTCTAAAGTGCTAGTAAAGAGAGAGTCAGTAGTTTCTGTTGCAACATCAAGTTCCTCTTGGCTATCTGTAATTCTGAGGAGATGGAACTGATGAGGAAGATTATGTATAAAGCAATCTTTAGTCGGTTATAGTCCTGCCATATTTGAAGCGAGGGGATGGCTTTGCAGCCTTAGCTATATTAAGTATACATGATATTAGGTAATGATCTGAGATGTCATCGCTCTGCTGCAGAATTTTAATTACACTGTAGTAAATACTATAGTGTTTTTGAACCATACTATAGAAAATATACTACATTAAATTGTAGTGTACCTCAGTATTTACTATAGTTTAGCAACTGACTATAGTTAATACTACAGTATGCTGTAGTATAAATTAACAAAGTGTAGTAAATACTATAAGATACTACAATATACTATAATTTACTGTAGTATCTTTACTATATGGTTCAAAAACACTATAGTATTTACTAGAGTAATTTTACTATAATATACAACCCCAAATCAGAAAAAGTTGGGACAGTATGGAAAACGCAAATAAAAAAAGAAAGTAGTGATTTCTAAATTTACTTTGACTTGTATTTCATTGCAGGCAATATGAACACAAATATTTCATGTTTTGTCTGGTCAACTTCATGTCATTTGTAAATATGCATCCTTTCCTGTCATTCAGACCTGCAACACATTTAAAAAAAGTTGGGACAGGAGCAATTTAGGGCTAGTAATGAGGTAAAATGGTTAAATAATGATGTGATTTGAAACAGGTGATGTCAACAGGTGATTGTAATTATGATTTGGTACAAAAGCAGCATCCAAGAAAGGTCTAATCCTTTAGGAGCAAAGATGGGCAGAGGATCGCCAGTTTGCCAACAAATACGTGAGAAAATTATTGAAATGTTTAAAAACAATGTTCCTCAAAGAAAGATAGGAAGAGATTTGGATATTTCACATTCAACAGTGCATAACATAATTAAAAGATTCAAGGAATCTGGAGGAATTTCAGTCCGTAAAGGACAAGGGTGCAAGCCTAAGCTGAACAACTGTGATCTCCGATCCTCAGGCGGCACTGCATCGTCATTCATCTATAAGCGATTTCACCATATGGGCTTAGGACTACTTTGGCAAACCTTTGTCAAGTACCACAATACGTAGTTACATCCACAAATGCCAGTTAAAACTGTACTGTGCCAAAAGGAAGCCCTATGTTAACAGTGTCCAGAAGCGCCGTCGACTTCTCTGGGCTCGGAGGCATCTGGGATGGACCAGCACACAGTGGAAACGTGTACTGTGGTCAGATGAATCAGTATTTCAGGTATTTTTTGGGAAGAATGGACGCCGTGTGCTCCGGACCAAAGAAGAAAAGGATCATACAGACTGTTCCCAGCAACAAGTCCAGAAGCCAGGGTCTGTCATGGTATGGGGTTCTGTCAGTGCCCTTGGCAAAGGTAACTTGCACTTCTGTGAAGGCACCATTAATGCTGAAAAGTATATAGAGATTTTGGAGCATAATAAAGAATAGCACTTATCACTCTATTCGTTTCTGTTTGTTATTTATAAAAATAAAATAAAAAAACTGTCCTATGTGTTTTGTGCTAGATTACATGAGACTTGTTACAGCGCTTGCATATTGTTGCCGTTGACTGTTCTTGGTTGCTTCTATTACTCTCATTTGTAAGTCGCTTTGGATAAAAGCGTCTGCTAAATGACTAAATGTAAATGTAATGTAAATGTAATATGCTGCCTTCAAGAAGACATCTTTCCCAGGGACGTCCATGCATATTTCAACAAGACAATGGAAAACCACATTCTGCACACATTACAGAGTCCTGGCTGCGGAGGAAGAGGGTCCGGGTCCTTGACTGGCCCGCCTGCAGTCCCGACCCGTCTCCAATAGAGAATGTGTGGAAGACCCCGTACTGTTGCCCACCTTAAGACTTGTTTGCAGGAAGAATGGGACACAATTACACCTGAAACACTTCATCACTTGGTGTCTTCAGTCCCTAAACATCTTTTAAGTGTTGTGAAAAGGAATGGCAACATTACAAAGTGGTAAATGCTTTACTGTCCCAACTTTTTTTTTAAATGTGTTGCAGGTCTGAATGACAGGAAAGGATGCATATTTACAAATTACATGAAGTTGACCAGACAAAACATGAAATATTTTTGTTCATATTGTCTGCAATGAAATACAAGTCAAAGTAAATTTAGAAATCACTTCTTTTTTTTTTATTTGCGTTTTCCATACTGTCCCAACTTTTTCTGATTTGGGGTTGTACTATAGTATTGCAAGAATCTACATTTTCTAATGTATTTGCCCTATATTTTGTTTTCTTTGCTTGTTTGTTCTTATTTTTAATAACAAAAACTATGTAATTAAAATAATTATATCATTATGATAAAATACACTTTCTTGAAAGAATCTTGGTCATATTGCCCACTCCAAAGAGGCACATAATATGAGCTCTAGTACTTTTGAAGTCATAAACTCTTTTAACATGTATTTTTAATTTGTAAACCACATATTTGCATTTTAATAATGTAATATCTGATATACATGGTTTCTGCACCCATACAATATTGACTTTTATACAGAATCTTGCACTACTTTTTTTTGTTATGGTTAATGGTCTTAATATTAGGCCTATATTTGTACGTTTCCATGCCCGTTTGTGATTTTAGACAGCGGTGTGTGAACGGGACTTTTATTTTGATCTGGCGATGTGACGTCATAAAGCAGCGCCACAATCCTGTGTCTGTTGTGGTCACCTGAAGAAAGGTTTGTGTTTTTATGCATTTAAATTGTTTAAATAAATGGAAACTGTTCCATCAATTTAATCGTTTACAAACTATGCTAAATAAATAAATTATAATTGAATGTACCATTGTTATGCTTCATGTAACATTTGTGAACGTTATTTTTCGTGAATCAAGGGCGTCAATACATGAGTAACAGAAAAAGCTGCGTCTCACTTCGCTCTCGATATCGTGTATCAGTTTATCGTAAACAGGAATTCGCTCACTGGCTAGTAGTGATGACAGAAACTGAGTCAACTGAACCGAATCATTCACAAAATGATTCAGTGACTCGATTCGTTCGAATCACCGCAAGCTGACGAAATGGTGTAACACAAACATCAATAATGACAACTTTTACAAACCGCGAATGTTTTCATGAAAGTGTAATCAAGTAAATAAATACCATAACTAAATAAAAAGTGTCTAAATAATGTATGTTCTTTTATTAATGTGTCATGCTAGTTTTGAGTGTGTTTTGGCTAATCAGGCTCTTTAAAGGCGCAAGATATCCAAAAACGAATAGAACAGTGTTATATATTTTGTTGACTTGTGTGAATTTTCCTAAATGTTTCCAAGAATGTTTAAATCCAGAGAAATCATACATTTTAACCAGGATACGGCCCGTGTGTGTGCGTCGCCTATCCGTGACATCATCCCCGCGTTACCCTCTGATGTTATTGTGCGGTAACCATGGCAACACTAGCGGCGCTTTAATATCTGCTGTGTTTATGAGACACTGTTTGGATCACTGATGGACAGAAACTCATCATTGTTCTCCAGCTCAACACAGTTAGTCTGATTGTGTAAATCTGCTGTTCCTGATTTACCGCACAGAGTGCCATGTTTTACCGGAAGAAGTGGAAGTGCTCACGGCAGAATAAAAGCTCCGCCCACTCAAGAGTCAAGACACGCCTCAGATCTGAATAAGAGACGAAAAATTACACATTGTGCCTTTAAGTCCATTAACTGCTAGTGTGCCGTATACTGTACCAGGAAGCTGATTGAGACACACCCTGAGATTTAGTTATTTATTTTTCTTTCTGTTAAGTATTCTGACCTTATTATGACAGAGCACACAGCAGAACTCCCGGTGAAGCGACTGAGATCCACGTGACACCATTATAAAGATGGCGTTGATTAAAGAGGAGAGAGAAGACGTGAGGATTGAAGTGAAGCAAGAAGAGACTGAGGAACAGACAGGTCAGTCAGGGATTCTCCTCTACAGCTTTCTCTCTTTTCCGTTTTTTTAAAGTCTGATTAACTAAATAGACACTAAGTGACCAATCACAGGTCGAAGAGTTTGGAAGAGTCATGAAGATGAAGGAATATCTAGAGCGATGTTGTATTCTATTCCTAGCTATAGCACATTGAATTAAATATTATATATATATATAGTCTTTCTAAGGGCTTCACCTCCAGTGAGGTAGGACCAAAAACTAATAATATTAATGATAACATAAAAAATATATGTAAAGTGATCGTATTAAAATACTTATTTTGATGTATTGACATCCATATTAAGTCCCAAATGGTGTTAGATTAACTTTAGATTCAGCTTTGGTTAAAACGCCAATCACGTCCAATCACAGTGGACTAACTGGACCAACCAACAAGATATTAGTAACTCATTTTTGCACCCTCAGATTCCAGATTTTCAAATAGTTTGGCCAAATATTGCCATATCCTAACAAAACGTACATCAATGGAAAGAATTGGTTATTCAGCTTTCAGATGATGAATATATCTCAATAAAAAAAAACCTTTAAGACTGGTTTTGTGGTCCAGGGTAACATATCACAAAATTAATATCCTCATGAAAAAATACTATAGTATATTACAGTAAAATAACTCTAGTAAATACTATAGTCAAGTCAAGTCAACTTTATTTATACAGCGCTTTTAACAATGCAGATTGTTTCAAAGCAGCTTCACAGTGTTAAACAGAAAAATAATGCAACAGAATATATTTCGATTATCATACAGTAACAATGTGGGCTTTAGATCAGTAATTAGATCAGTAATTTGGTCTATATGGTTAATTTAGTTTAATAATTAGATTTATTTTGAAAAATATTTGAAAAATTATGTTTCCCCAACTGAGCAAGCCAAGCCAGAGGCGACATTGACAAGGAAACCCAAACCCCATCAGGAGACCTAATGGAGAAAAATAAACCTTGGGAGAAACCAGGCTCAGTCGGGGCAGTTCTCCTCTGGCCAATCAACAAACAGCGTATTATTATTATTATTATTAAAGTTATTATTTTAAAGGTCAAAGGTCATAATCGATCTGAACATTCGAAAGATCTGAGGCAACACCGGAGACGGGTTTATTGAGGATGATGTATCGATTAAATAATTATTAAAATAAAAAATTTGAAATATCGGAGTGGATGAGGCAGCTTAAAGGGGAGTCTAAATGACACGGTCTCTGCAGACACTTCAGGCTCATGTGTTGGTCACATCTGGGTGCAGGTCCACCGTCTGATCTGGATACGGCCCGGATCCGGCTGACTGCAGTAGACCTCGGGATAAAACAGAGACTAACATTAGCGTAGATGCCATTCTTCTGATGATGTAAAGCACATCAGGTGTTATGGGAAGTGTTCCCGGTTCCGGCTGACCTAGATAATGCAGCCTAATAATCATTTAATTGAAAAAAGTGTTTTATGTGTATGCCATAGAAAAGAGATGTGTTTTTAGTCTAGATTTAAACTGACAGAGTGTGTCTGCTTCCCGAACAATGCTAGGAAGACTGTTCCAGAGTTTAGGAGCTAAATAGGAAAAGGATCGAGCACCTGCAGTTGATTTTGATATTCTAGGTATTATCAGCTGGTCAGAGTTTAGAGACCGCAGTAGACGTGATGGAGTATAATGTGTTAAGAGCTCACTCAAGTACTGGGGAGATAAACCATTTAGTGCTTTGTAAGTAATAAGCAAGATTTTAAAATGTATGCGATGTTTAATAGGGAGCCAGTGCAGTGTTGACAGAACCGGACTAATGTGTTCATACTTCCTGGTTCTAGTAAGAACTCGAGCTGCTGCGTTTTGGACCAGCTGGAGTTTGTTTATTAAGCGAGCAGGGCAACCACCCAGTAGAGCATTACAATAATCTAGCCTATAGTGTTTTTGAACCAAACTATAGTAAATATACTACAGTAAATTAACAAAGTGTAGTAAATACTATAATATACTACAATTTACTGCAGTATCTTTACTATATGTACGGTTCAGAAACACTATAGTATTTACTACAATAATTTTACTATAATATACTATAATTTACTGCAGTATCTTTACTATAGTATGGTTCAAAACACTACATTATTTACTAGAGTAATTTTACTCTAATATTACTATAATATACTATAGTATTTTTTCATGTTGGTAATTTTATTTCACGATAACTACACACTATATTGCCAAAGCGTTTTGGGACGCCTGCCTTTCCTTAGGAGTGTGCGATATATATCATCTTCGATGATATGGTAATTGTTGTTTTAACGATGTGCAATTATCGAGTATATCCTCACACACAGAGAGAGCACACAGACACTACATGATGTGTTGTGCAGGTGCATTAGAGTAACTTACACGCTTTCACTGCGTGCTATATAATATAGTTAATAAGATATCAGACAAAGATTGCAGTTTTTCAAATGTGATATTTTATGCAAGTGCACTAAACAAGAAGTTAATATTAAGTGATTTACAGTTTAGACTTCCATATTGCCTGTTTTTGCTCTATTTCACCCCGAAAAATAGTTCAAAACAAAGACACAGCACTGGATCTGCGTCTGAGCACGATAGCAGTGTTTTCATACTGAAACAATCAGCTTTTTGAACGAATCAATTGCATCAATGCAGTGGCGTAACTTTGCTTTGAAAAGTAGTGGGGACTGCACAACTCGTTTTGCTATGTGTTTATTTAATAACAGAATTTACTTGTGAACTGAGTTCAGAGTTGGAAATGCACTTAATTTTCACTTTAATGTAGGCAACACATGCATTACATTCACAAATTATTCTATAAACATCCAATAAGCAACGTAATATTCACAACACATCTAACGTTATACTAATATCAATCAAAATATGCAAGAAAATATGGCGAAAGTTTCATTAGTTGCGTTTCCATTAAATATTTGCGCAAAACTTATATTTGTAAATATTTAACTTAGGCTATACATATAGCGATATTTTCTAAATGTCGATAATAAACTATTACGAAATGATTGCATTTCCATTACGCGATGTTATGCGAATAAACCATTTTTTTATGTTTCAAAAATGATGCCACATAAGTTAGTAGGTTTATATCCCAGCCACCGCTATAGCCATTATTTAATGAAAGGAGACATAGGCCTGTTATTCAAGCATTTATTAAAATTAAAAGAGGGAAATGTTTGAATTTGTATGTGGTAACTTTGTACGGTGGTAACCATTTCGTTATCTTGGCTTGAAATTTCGTTTGTTGAAAATATAAACTGAATTTAGAAATGCTTTTTAAATGAAAAACTTTGCGTTTAATAAACAAAATACATTTTTGAAATGAAGACAGCGTTTGGACGGAGAGCAGCGCATGCAAAATAACCTGTTTCCTTAATCCACGGCCCTTGTTATTGTGAGTCTAGGCCTACACAAATAAAAGTAGACAGTTTATAGTTTTTAATTATGTCTTGCTCTTTTCTGTATGGATAAAAAAGGAGCGTTCTGAGTTGTTTCCTGAGTTGTCATTAAGGAAAAGATCCATCAGAACGTCGCACCTGCGCTTTCATCAGACAGAGGGTTAAACGTAGCCTATATTGTTTCGTAGGCTATGTTTAACTATGAGCCTATACTATTATTTATCAACTATTTTTATTCATTTGTTGATTATGAAACGTGAGCACAACCTTCTACACAAACCTTGGCAATAGAATCGCCATTGGCTAGTAATTGGCTAGTATTTGTTTTGTTTCGTTTAGTCGCCAGACTGATATAGATTGTACTTTATATTATAGGCCTACTTTTAACAAATATAGGCTATCTAATACAGAAACATGGAAGTGTGACAAAGGCACAGTATGCTAAATAAATTCTCTAATGTGGTTAAAGGTCATTTTCTACACAGCACAATACAACATATGTCCTTATTATGATAAAATATATGTCGTTTTATGGTGTGCGGTGTGCGGCTGGGATGTACATAAACCTAACAACCTTCGTAGCATAATTTTTGGAATGTCTTATCAAGAGAGGGAAAAATGTTTTAGTGGCATAACATCAGTTAATGGAAACGCCGTCATTTCGCTATATTTTTTTATCGACTATTAAGAAATATCACAAAAGTTTTGCGTAAATCTGTAATGGAAAAAAAGCTTCAGACCGGCGAAAAAATGTGTTAAATGAATGAATTAGATTATGAAGAATGACGATTTGTAGATCGTGCTTTTGCTTTAATACCGCAATCTATTTTTCAGTTACTTTTAAAAAGTGGTGGGGACATGTCCCACCGTCCCACCTGTAAATTACGCCTATGTATCAATGATTCAATGACTAAGATAGATTGAAAGAGTCAAATGCTTCGTTCCTTGAATGAATCAGCTGTTTGAATGAATCGGTTGAATCTCAATGACTCACTCATTACACATGACTTGCTGCTACCTACTGGCGGTTTGAATTTCACAGTTAAAGTATCTTTTCATTCAAATATCAATATTATGCAACATTTTGTTTTAAACATCAAAACATTATTTATGCATAACTGCAGGTTATTCATTTATCACTTCTGAGCTGTGTAAACGATCTCAATGCGACTTCAGATGCAGCTTCTGTGTTTTCTCTGCACTGCAAAGATTCATTTTGTTGATACTTATTTAATTTGATTGGTAACAGCCCTATCGTGTCTTATTGTAAATAATTTTAATTAAATTTAGGAAATTGACAGAAAAGATTATCAAGGTAAAAAAGATTATTTCTGTCACTTCTGTGAACTGACCACCACACAGAATATGAAGAATATCATAAACTTTAGGAGTCAGCTGACCATGGCAGTCCTAAACCTGCCAAAGTACCAGCACAATAACACTCTCAGCAAAATATTGTCTAATTATCGTTATCGACAAAATCCCAGAAAATATTGAGATATTGTTTTTTGTCAATATCGCACACCCCATGCCATCCCATTCTTAATCCGTAGGGTTTAATATGGAGTCGGCCCACCCTTTGCAGCTCTAACAGCTTCAGCTCTTCTGGGAAGGCTTTCCTCAAGGTTTAGGAGTGTGTTTATGGGAATTCTTCTAGAAGCGCATTGTGAGGTCAGGCACTGATGTTGGACGAGAAGGCCTGGCTCGCAGTCTCCGCTCTAATTCATCCCAAAGGTGTTCTATCGGGATGAGGTCAGGACTCTGTGCAGGCCAGTCCAGTTCCTCCACACCAAACTCGCTCATCCATGTCTTTATGGAGCGACGCTTTGTGCACTGGAGCGCAGTCATGTTGGGACAGGAAGGGCCGTCCCAAACTGATCCCACAAAGTTGGGAGCATGAAATTGTCCAAAATGTCTTGGTGAAGCGTTAAGAGTTCCTTTCACTGGAACTAAGGGGCCAACCCTGAAAAACAACCCCACCCCATAATCCCCTCCACCAAACTTTACAATTGGCACAATGCAGTCAGGCAAGTCCGTTCCCCTGGCAACGCCAAACCCAGACTCGTCCATGGGATGGTCAGACAGAGAAGCGTGATTGGTCACTCAGAGAACACGTCTCACTGCTCTAGAGTCCAGTGGTGGCGTGCTTTACCCCACTGCATCCCACGCTTTGCATTGCTCTTGGTGATGTAAGGCTTGGATGAGCTGCTCGCCATGGAAACCCATTCCATGAAGCTCTCCGCACTGTTCTTGAGCTCATCTGAAGGCCACAGGAGTTTGGAGGTCTGGAGCGATTGACTCTGCAGAAAGTTGGTGACTTCTGCGCACTGTGACCCTCAGCATGCGCTGACCCCGCTCTGGGATTTCACTTCGTGGCTGAGTTGCTGTTGTTCCCAATCGCTTCCTCTTTGTTATAATCCCACTAACAGTTGAGCGTGGAATATTTAGTAGTGAGGAAATGTCAGGAATGGCCTTATTGCACAGGTGGCAACCTATCCCGGTCCCACGCTTGAGTTCACTGAGCTCCTGAGAGCGAGCCATTCTCTCACAAATGTGTGTAGAAGCGTCTGCATGCCTAGAGCTTGATTTATACACCTGTGGCCATGAAGGGATTGAACACCTGAACTCTGGGATCTGGAGGGGCGGCACAATACTTCTGGTAATATTGGGTATATAACAATATAGTTATTTTTTGCCTTAAAGTTTTTATGATATAAAAATGTTATTGAAATTTCATAATTTTTCGTTTAAAAAAAATTAGTTTTAGTGAACCCAGCCACGGCCCATCTTCAGTGCTCTTACTGAGGGATGGAGGTTGTTGGCCAAGATCTCGCGATACATGGCCCCATCCATCCTCCCCTCAAACGGTGCAGTCGTCCTGTCCCCTTTGCAGGAAAGCATCCCCAAAGAATGATGTTTCTCCATGCTTCACGGTTGGGATGGTGTTCTCAGGGTTTTACTCATCTTTCTTCTTCCTCCGAATACGGGGAGTGGAGTTTAGACCAAAAAGCTCTATTTTTGTCTCATAAGACCACATGACCTTCTCCCATTCCTCCTCTGGATCATCCAGAGGGTCATTGAAAAACTTCAGATGGGCCAGGACATGTGCTGGCTTGAGCAGGGGGACCTTGCATGCACTGCAGTATTTTAATCCATGACGGCGTAGTGTTACTAATGTTTTTCTTTGAGACTGTGGTCCCAGCTCTCTTCAGGTCATTGACCAGGTCCTGTTGTGTAGTTCTGGGCTGATCCCTCACCTTCCTCGTGATCATTGATGCCCCATGAGGTGAGATTTTGCATGGTGCCCCAGACCGAGGGAGATTGATCATCATCTTGAACTTCTTTCATTTTCTAATAATTTCTAATAAAAACTTTTAAAAACAGTTGTTGCCTTCTCATCCAGCTGCTTGCCTATTGTCCTGTAGCCCATCCCAGCCTTGTGCAGGTCTACAATTTTATCCCTGATGTCCTAACACAGCTCTCTGGTCTTGGCCATCGTGGAGAGGTTGGAGTCTGTTTGATTGAGTGTGTGGACAGGTGACTTTTATACAGGTAACGAGTTCAAACAGGTGCAGTTAATACAGGTGATGAGTGGAGAACAGGGGGGCTTCTTAAAGAAAAACTAACAGGTCTATGAGAGCCGGAATTCTTACTGGTTTGTAGGTGATCAAATTCTTATGTCATGCAATAATTAATTATTTAAAAATCATACAATGTGATTTCTGGATTTTGCTTTAGATTCTGTCTCTCACCGTTGAAGAGTACCTATGATAAAAATGACAGACTTTTACATGCTTTGTAAGTGGGCAAACCTGCAAAATCGGAAGTGTATCAAATACTTGTTCTCACCACTGTAATATTTATTTTTGGGTAAACTGTCTCTTTAATATTTATGCTGTTTTTTATGTTTGTTGCTTTGTGTAAACTGGGGTTAACTTGTATTTGTCTTTTTTGCCTTAGACCTGATGGTGCTGAAAGAGGAGAGTCAAGAACTGAATAAAATGCAAGTGAATGATCAGTATGAGGAACATCATGATTTCATTACTGGAGAGAAATTATTTAGGTGCTCACAGACTGAAAAGACGTCAAGAGATAGAGCTCAAAAGACCACAAATATGAGTTATTTCACCTGTCAACAGTGTGGGAAAAGTTTCAACAGAAGAGCGAACCTTAATTTTCACTTGAGGATTCACACTGGAGAGCGGCCCTACACATGCCCTCAGTGTGGAATCAGTTTCACTCAAAAAGTGATCCTTAACAGACACATGAAAATTCACACGGGAGAGAAGCCCTTCGCCTGCAAACTGTGTGGAAGCAGTTTCATTAGAAAAGGATGCCTTAAAAGACATGAGAACATCCACACTGGAGAGAAGCCTTACACTTGCCCTCAATGTGGAAGCAGTTTCAAATATAGACCGACTTTTAATGCCCACATGAGAGTTCACACCGGAGAAAAACCTTTCCCATGCCCTCAGTGTGGAAAGAGTTTCACTGAAAAAGGAAACCTTAAGAAACACATGAGAGTTCACACTGGAGAGAAGCCGTTCAGCTGCCAACACTGTGGAAGTTGTTTCACTTATAAAGGAAACCTTAAAAGACATGAGAACATTCACACTGGAGAGAAGCCGTTTGCATGTGATCATTGTGGAAGGCATTTCGGACATAAAGTATCCCTTAATTCCCATATGAAGATTCACATTTAATTGTGACCAGTGTAATAAAAAACATTGTTTGCCATCAAACAGAGATACACCCGAAAGTCATGTTTAAAATGGCACCAGAAAAGCATATTTGTGAAATCAGGGTTATGTTCATGCCTGGACTGAATTTGGGCCGAATCTGATTCTCCACCTTCATGAACACTTGATAGTCTCTCTGGTGGTCTCTGTGGTCACTCCATTCAATATATTGACACATCAGAACTTTTGTCTTGTAATGAAATGCTACAATGTAAATGAAATATTATACATGAAATTATATAAACTATAAAAGGCAATCAAATAATGCGGTGCAATATTTTTAAAACAAATTTTTAGTGAGAGCGACATCATGGGCTTCCAGTTCATTTCTTACTCAATGCTGAGTGTTTTGTAGCTCTTTGTTTTGAAGCTTTTTCTCACTATCATTCTTTGTTGTTTTAAACTGCTAAATATAAGGAATCTTCACCATATATATGAGACCATGGCTGGAACACAACACCAGTCATAAGGGTTCAATTGAGATTTATACATCATATGGAAGCTGAATAAATAATCTTTGGCTGAGATACAACTATTTGTAAATCTGGAATCTATGGGTTAAAAAAAATCTAAATATTAAGAAAATCTCCTTTAAAGTTGTCCAAATGAAGTCCTTAGCAATGCATATTACTACTACTAATACATTTCTAAAATATATACGGTAGGACATTTAGAAAATTGCTTATATTCTATATTCTTATGAAATATTCTAATGATTTTTGGCATAAAACAAAAATGGATCATTTTGACCCATATAATATATTGTTGGCTATTGCCACAGATATACCCATGAGACGCAGGACTGGTTTAGTGCTCCAGGGTCACATATAAGATTTCATCTATTATAATAATTTAACACCGCTAGCTTTTACTGTAATCGCTAGCACAAAGTTTTAACATTTCTATAGCCTTTTAAATTTTCATTCATGCTCACGGCCTCTTTTCTCTCTTGTGCTCTATCTTTTACGAGCCCATTATTGATGCTTGCACTTCTTTCCACATGTTTAGCATAGCCTGTGTGAACTCACAAGTATGATGTCAGGCACTGTGATATGCTCTGGACCCCTTCCTGTTCGCCGGAGTGATGAGATTACAGCAGACTGTCCTCACTCATTGGCTGGCTGTCTAAGTGGTGTCCAGAATAACATAGGGTTCATAGACAATTAGAAAAGCTTTTGGGGCAGACCTGACCTGTTAAAAAGAGATTCTATTCATCCCTCCTGGGGTGGTACTGCTCTTCTCTCTAGTAATTTGGCACATAGTCTTAAGAGTTGAACCTTGACTAACTGGGGCCCAGTGGCCTGTTGCACAAAGCTGGTTTCAGTTGCTACCCAGGTAAGTTTGAGATTAGTTTGAGCAAACTCTGTTTTTCGGCTCAAGAGGTGGATTGGTTTTTAGCGGTGTTCATCACCATGGTAACTTACACTATACGGCTAACCTGCTCTGGAGCCGGTTTTATTCTGGGTTAGAGATCACAAACTCAAACTGGACCAATCAGCTGCAAGTAAAGATGCAATGAAGCCATACCCCCTGCATCTCTCATTCCAAATTAAAGCAGTTTATCGTAAAAATAATAAAAAACTGCTCATCTTTTGGTGTTAATTATTTATTATATTTATATTATATGAATTATAATTACTTTTAATTCATATAATTATTATATTAATTGACAAGTAGCCAAATATTAATATAATTATATGCATTCCATCCATCCATTTGTAATTTTTTAAAGATAATTTTCAGAACGATCTCTCAATCTTCAGAAGAGAAGTGAATCTAACGGACTCTGTGATTGGCTGTTTGGCGCATATGTCACACTTTCAGGTGCACGAGCTTCAGAGTTAATCGCAAACTCTGGATTGAACCTGAGTTGACAGAGAAAGTTTATACCAAGCTTTGAGAGACCGTTAAACTTGATGTAACCCAGGTTGAATTTATCTGGATTTGTCAAATCTAAACCTACTCTGAAACTCAGAGTTTGTTCAGCTAGCTTCATGCAACAGGCCTCAGGTTAGGAAGCAGGCAGACTGGCTAAACACAACAACATTAGTTGTGACGTCCATGACACCACCACAAAGCAAAGAACCCTCCAATACTGATTGGATTCTTTATCGAAACAGACAAGCAGATGACATTAAAGTGGTCATGATTAAGTCTTGCTTCACCATTAAGACATCAGATCACCTTCCTGTCATTGGCATGCTTTAGGTCAAACTTTGTCCGGGTAGAGATAACAGTCCAGGGACCAAAAGACTGCAGCTGGACATCTAGTGTTGGAACTATAAAATATTACATTCATTTATAGGAAATCTGAAGTCAATTTAGTCAACTGTACCGTACACCCATTATTCCTTTTTTTATTCTGGTATTTAACTTGGAAGATGAAATCAACTGATAGCCTTTCACTGCCTGTTTAAACCATTAGCTCAACTTCTATAAGAGGTACTGTAAACACCTCATACCAGTACCGGATAGCTGATCCTCGTTTTATTGGGTCTCACTTTTCAACAGTTACCTAACGATGTGCTAACAGTGGTACTCCTTTTTAACAGTGAACTGTACTGTAGTAATTTAAGTGAGGAGGCATACTTACGTTTTCTGCATTAACTTATCCAACAAAATTCAGCTACTTGATGTCAGGTGTGATGATATACGTATGTGAGCGGGAAGGAACATAGTATTGCCATTGCTTGTGCATGGATCTCAGTGACTGTGGTGTACACAGATCTCACACAGAGCAGACGTGCCTTCTATCTGCTCCCGCTCTGCTTTAGCGCTGATCTTTTTGTCTTTTTTTCTGGACTCCTGAAAATACTGAAATGGAATTAACTGGTCACTCAGCGCGATTGACAAGATTTTCTCACTAAGGAAGTGTGCACTGGGAGAACCCACCTGCCCGGATGGGACCTTCGCCGCGGGGTTCCTATTTCTCGGCCTTGGGATTGCCCTGACCTATGGGAAGATTTGTAAGACAGCTGCCAGCACTGAAGGTATTAGATCAAAGAGTGACACAGATCGAGGAACTGTACCGAAGATCAGCTAAATGGATTAAGATATTGACCCCCTCCTTCCCTTACCTCGACGTCCACCCTGTCCCAATCTCTCTCGGTTGGGAGGTCAGCTTGACAGCTGGGTCCTGCTATCTTGCTTTCGTTCCCTGTGCACTGCCATATCTCCCTTCAAGGACAAGCCACAGAACTGAACTCGAAAACATCTTCAGTTATGGCTAACATTCTCACACAACACAAGACTCTTCAGACACTCACTCGCATCATACAGACAGATTTTCTCTCAGACCTAAAATAAAGCACTGATTGTTAAGAGATTTTAACATTCAACAAATAACATTTACTTGCAAGATTGATACTATCAGAGAAACTTATAGGTATCCTCACAACTATGTTCCTTTTTAGAAAGAAATGTTATCGGTGAGGATTTAGACCGTATCCTAGTACTGAGACTGCTCTCATCAGAGTTACAAAATGATTTACTCTTATCATCTGATCGTGGTTGTATCTCTTTGTTAGTGTTACTCGATCTTAGCGCTGCATTCGACACTATCGACCACAACATTCTTTTGAATAGACTTGAAAATTATGTTGGCATTAGTGGACCTGCATTGGCATGGTTTAAATCATACCTATCTGACCGTTATCAGTTTGTAGCAGTAAATGAAGAGATGTCACACCGATCACAAGTTCAGTATGGAGTACCGCAAGGCTCAGTGTTAGGACCGTTGCTCTTCACCCTGCACATGGTACCACTGGGAGATATCATTAGGAAGCATGGCTACCACTGGGAGATATCATTAGGAAGCATGGCTACCACTGGGAGATATCATTAGGAAGCATGGCTACCACTGGGAGATATTATTAGGAAGCATGGCTACCACTGGGAGATATCATTAGGAAGCATGGCTACCACTGGGAGATATTATTAGGAAGCATGGCTACCACTGGGAGATATCATTAGGAAGCATGGCTACCACTGGGAGATATCATTAGGAAGCATGGCTACCACTGGGAGATATTATTAGGAAGCATGGCTACCACTGGGAGATATCATTAGGAAGCATGGCTACCACTGGGAGATATCATTAGGAAGCATGGCGTTAGTTTTCATTGTTATGCTGATGATACTCAGCTCTATATTTCTTCACACCCCGATGAAACTTACCAATTCAAAAGATTACTAAATTCTACAAAAACAAACAAACAGGTTTTAATTAATGGAGCAAAAACCTCCACTCTTAGTAACCTAGAATACCGTCTAACACTCAATGACTGCTCTGTCAAGTCCGTGTCGTTTGTTAAGTTATTTCTAATATGTACTATTTTATATAGAAATGTTGTATAATTTATTGTTTAGAAGATTTGAAACTCTTCCTGCTTACTTTTTTTTTGTCATTAATCCCTTGCCAAGGCAATAATGTTCTTCATGTAGTCATGTTGAAAATATTTGGTGTGAATCGTATAAACCCCCTAAGGAGGAGTAGTTAAACATTCAGAGCCTGAATAAAAAAATAAAACAACTTAATTCAAACCAAATTAGCAGGCTTCCAGTTGGTCTGAGCTAATGACTGTACATTATAAAGTTGTCCAGCTCGATGAGAACGATATATGTACTGAGTTTGGTGACTGTAGGTAAAAATAAGCCCCCACTTCCATCTACAGAGCCCCTCTCCCAGGGCCGTTTCTAGCCATTTTGACGCCCTAGGGGAAATCCTTATTGGTGCCTCCAGTCAAATTTTTAAAAGCAACAATGATATAACTGGTATTAATTAATAAATACATACATGCATTCCAAACTATATTTGTTAATAAGGATTAAAATTAATACCAGTAATACCATTGTGTAGCCAGGTGCCTGTATAGCCCAAAGGCCTATATATACACGCATGCAATCCCTAGTTGCTAAGAAATTGTTCTCAGACATAAATGCATAATTATTACTTATTATTACATTTCACATGTCAAGTCAAGTCAACTTTATTTATATAGCGCTTTTAACAATGCAGATTGTTTCAAAGCAGCTTCACAGTGTTAAACAGAAAAATAATGCAACAGAATATATTTCGATTATCATACAGTAACAATGTGGGCTTTAGATCAGTAATTTGGTCTATATGGTTAATTTAGTTTAATAATTAGATTTATTTTGAAATATATTTGAAAAATAGTTTTTCCCCAACTGAGCAAGCCAAGCCAGAGGCGACATTGGCAAGGAAACCCAAACCCCATCAGGAGACCTAATGGAGAAAAATAAACCTTGGGAGAAACCAGGCTCAGTCGGGGGGGCAGTTCTCCTCTGGCCAATTAACAAACAGCGTATTATTATTTTTAAAGTTATTATTTTAAAGGTCAGAGGTCATAATCGATCTGAACATTCGAAAGATCTGAGGCAACACCGGAGACGGGTTTATTGAGGATGATGTATCGATTAAATAATTATTAAAATAAAAAATTTGAAATATCGGAGTGGATGAGGCAGCTTAAGGGGGAGTCTAAATGACACGGTCTCTGCAGACACTTCAGGGTCATGTGTTGGTCACATCTGGATACGGCCTGGATCCGGCTGACTGCAGTAGACCTCGGGATAAAACAGATACACTAACATTAGCGTAGATGCCATTCTTCTGATGATGTAACGAGTACATCAGGTGTTATGGGAAGTGTTCCCGGTTCCGGCTGACCTAGATAATGCAGCCTAATAATCATTTAATTGAAAAAGTGTTTTATGTGTGTGCCACAGTAAAGAGATGTGTTTTTAGTCTAGATTTGAACTGACAGAGTGTGTCTGCTTCCCGAACAATGCTAGGAAGACTGTTCCAGAGTTTAGGTGCTAAATAGGAAAGTAATAAGAATAAATACTGATTCAGTGCAGTTTTGTTGCTCATTGATGCTTTTAGAACTGAATGAATCGATTCAGCACCTTCCGTAAAGATGTGTTAAATTCGACAAAGTGATTTAATAAAGGATGTTTTAATGTTGTGAATTTTACTATACCATTTTTAAACGTGACGTTAAAGTTTTATATGGGACAATTACAAAACACACTGATTATTTTAACAATGCATTAGCGCGAAAACCTTTTTGAGGTGCAAGTACGAGAAGAAAGCATTATAGAGTCAAAATATAACACACTTCATCATGAAACGCTGAAGTGAGTGTGTAGTTATATTTTGCCTCAAACATACACACTGATGCTATATTTCACAGCGTGATTTCATGACTGCCACAAATACTGCCCAAACAAAACACAGGTTTGTGCACTTTTTACTGTACCTGTTTTTCCAATTGGTGTTTAGTTTGAATTTAGCTTTATTGTATGTTTTAAAAAGCGTTACCTTGCCAAAGCATTGACCAAGCTCTTTGATTTAATGCCGTTGATGAGCGCTCCACCCAAACGCAAACGGTATATGCAAACTATATGCAGTACTCTGATCCAGTGGCATATAGGAATCATCAGATTGACAGGTCTCTGATCCAATAGTGTGGGGGAACTAGTGGGGGGGCGGCAATAACATCCTTCACCCCCCACCCCAACTGATGCCACCCTAGGCAACCGCCTAGTTCACCTGTGCCCTCTCCACACCCGTTTCTAAGCTCGTGCCAGTGTCTATCGGCCGACAGCTCTCATGTGTGAATCCTTATTTTCCTGTTAACACTGTAAAGCTGCGTTGAAACAATCCGTGTTGTATAAATAAAGCTGACTTGACCCTGAACATTTATTGTTTTAGGGATTGATAAACTCTTTGTTCTCTGCTAAAGGAAAACACAAGAACATTTAAAAAATAATTTTCCATGACACTTTCTTTAATTTTCCATGTTTTCAAGGGAAGGGTTTTTTCATGTGTGGAAATCTGTCCACGCTGAGCACATATGTTGGCATATCTGTTGGCAGGTCAGTGTGCTCTCTCCGGTGATGATTCCCACCTGGGCATCGGGAATGTCTTCACGTGAGAAGCTCTTGCCACACTGTTTACAGGAGAAAGCAGCCTCTGTGTGACGACTTACGTGGGTATCAAGGTTTTTTTTATGCCTGAAACTCTTTCCACACTGAGGGCATGTGTACGGCTTCTCTCCGGTGTGGACTCTCATGTGGACTCTGAGGTTCTGTTTTTGAGTGAAGCGTTTCCCACACTGTTGGCAGGAGAACGGCTTCTCTCCAGTGTGAATTTTCATGTGGTCATTAAGGCTTCCTTTATGTGTGAAACCTCTTCCACACTGAGGGCAGGTGAAAGGCTTCTCTCCAGTGTGGATTCTTATGTGGGTGTAAAGGTTTTTTTTGTGCCTGAAACTCAGTTCACACTGAGGGCACGTGTACGGCCTCTCTCCGGTGTGGACTCTCATGTGGCTTTTAAGGCTTCCCTTTTCAGTGAAACTCTTCCCACACTGATGGCAGGTGAAGTCACTGTTAGATCTGGTCTTTTCAGTTTCCGTGGATTTTTCTCCATTCATGAAATCACAGTGTTTCTTCTCATGGTGATCTTGCTCTTCTATTTCAGCTCGTAGTCCACTCTCCTCTTTCAGCGCCATCAGGTCTAAAGCCAAAGAAGACAAATACAAGTTAACACCAGGTTGACCACACAAGACAACAGACATCAAAGCCAACATGCTTGCTAGAGCTAAGTGAAAGAGGAGTCGCTCAGATCTGCAGTCTTAGAATTTCTTCTGAATATTGATAACTATTTAACAATAACACGCCTAAAAACCTGCAGTCCAAGTAAGCTGGCAACTATCAAAGCCCTTATCACTCGACACGGGATAATGGTTCATTATAGATGAATCCAATCGTTCAGATTTGCAGAGAAATGGTATTTCTGTCCAAATTTAAGCCCCACGGGTAAATGAAGGCACGCCTCATCAATGGGTCATTCATATGTTCCCAGGTTCTGTGTTGGGAACTTGAAAAACAAATGTTCCCACGCTCTGTATTTACTTATAATCCCTTTGAAAAGTTCCACCAATAATGTCATATTCTGTTCCTCAGCATGGCCGTATGGATCTGAACATAATATACAATAAAAAGTTAACTTAATATGTGTTATCAGACCATTGAACTGGGAAACATAGGACCCCTTCATGTGTTCATTGTGTGCTTTATAAATCTTGGGAAGAGTCTGGGAACATAGGTATGCTCCAGCGTGCCACAGGGCTCAGTATTGGGTCCCCTGCTTTTCTCCTTGTATACACATTATGCAGATGATGCTGTGTTTTATATTTCCTCACAACCTAAAATAAAAAACTGTAGTGTTTTACTGATATTAGAGACAAATGCTGAACAGTTAATACATGCGTTCATGAGCTCAAGGCTAGATTATTGTAATGCTCTACTGGGTGGTTGCCCTGCTCGCTTAATAAACAAACTCCAGCTGGTCCAAAACGCAGCAGCTCGAGTTCTTACTAGAACCAGGAAGTATGAACACATTAGTCCGGTTCTGTCAACACTGCACTGGCTCCCTATTAAACATCACATACATTTTAAAATCTTGCTTATTACTTATAAAGCACTAAATGGTTTATCTCCCCAGTACTTGAGTGAGCTCTTAACACATTATACTCCATCACGTCTACTGCGGTCTCTAAACTCTGACCTGCTGATAATACCTAGAATATCAAAATCAACTGCAGGTGCTCGATCCTTTTCCTATTTAGCACCTAAACTCTGGAACAGTCTTCCTAGCATTGTTCGGGAAGCAGACACACTCTGTTAGTTTCAATCTAGACTAAAAACACATCTCTTTACTATGGCATACACACAGAACATTATCAATTTATATTATTCAAATCAGTAAATGATTATTAGGCTGCATTATCTAGGTCAGCCGGAACCGGGAACACTTCCCATAACACCTGATGTACTCGTTACATCATCAGAAGAATGGCATCTACGCTAATGTTAGTGTCTCTGTTTTATCCGAGGTCTACTGCAGTCAGCCGGATCCAGAGCAGATGGTGGACTTGCGCCTAGACTCGACCACAACACAGACAAGTAATTTGGCGGCCATTTTGTAAAGAAAAACAACCGCGCTTTCCTATAGACTGAACACGTATGAATACGCATGTGCGTGCCTTCACCGCTTTCACAGACTTGTGTTTTTGAAGTTTACTCAGAGATGATATCAAAGTTAATAACTAATCATTTTTACAATGACTTGTAACAACTTGCTTTAATTAGGACACTCATATCACATTCTTCAAAAATAAGGATCAAATGTCTGCAAACGAGACCAACCTGTCTCTTGCTTCACTTCAATCCTCACGTCTTCTCTCTCCTCTTTAATCAACGCCATCTTTATAATAGTGTCACGTGGATCTCAGTCGCTTCACCGGGAGTTCTGCTGTGTGTTTAAGATGCTTATCATGTTTATGATCAGAACAATGAACAGAAACAAAACTAAATCCCCGGGTGCGTCTCAATCTGCTCCGCTTCAGTTATAGGTGGCGGCGCACTGCCAAGGGAGTCAGAGTTAATGACCTTAAATTATCTGATTAAAAATATAAATTATACAGAAAGTTCATAAATGTATTTATTATTTTTTGTGCATCACACATTAAACGTTGTCATTACACATAAAGGGAGGGTTAGGCAATTTCAGGGAGGATAACAATAACAAGCTAGAAGATAATACATATATTTTGTTCATATTTACTCCATTCGCTTTAATCATGTTTGCACAGTTCGGACCAGCATTAGTCGCCAGCGTGCGGTGATTCGAATCACTGAATCATTTTACGAATGATTCGATTCAATTGACTCTTGAGTTTCAAAAAGCTCATTTTCTCTCAACACTTCTTTCCAGTGGCTGAATTCGTATTTATGATGTGCTGATTCGCGTTATAGAGAGCGAGATGTGACGCACATTTCCTGTTAACCAAGTATGAATAAGCATTTACTCACGAAAAAACGTTCATTCATGTTAAGTGAAGCATTGCTACGTTACATTCTTGCATTATTATTTTAAACATATTGTAAAACCATTTAAATTGATTGAACGGTATACACTGAATTAAACACTTTAAATGTGTAAATCCCCAAACCTTTCCTCCGACAGATGCAGGAGTGCGGCGCTGCTTTATGACGTCACCTCGCCGGACCACAATAAAAGTCCCGTTCTCATTTATTCAGAACTACTAAAGAAAGAGTGCGAGATTCTGTCTTAAAGGCAAATCTGTAATGTTTGGACGCAGAAATCTTTTACACCAAATAGTGCAAATATGCTTTACAAGATAAAAACACAGGCTTTATAGAGCAGAGTTCATGTGTTGGAGTTAGGCGATATGACCAAAATCTTATTTCAAGGTATAAGACATTTTAATTTTAATGATACGAATATACACAGATCAGGCATAACTTTATGACCACCTTTCTAATATTGTGTTGGTCCCCCTTTTGCTGACCCGTCGAGGCATGGACTCCACTAGACTCCTGAAGGTGTGCTGTGGTATCTGGCACCAAGATGTTAGCAGCAGATCCTTTAAGTCCTGTAAGTTGCGAGGTGGGGCCTCCATGGATCGGACTTGTTTGTTCAGCTCATCCCACAGATGCTCGATTGGATTGAGATCTGGGGAATTTGGGGGCCTAGTCAACACCTCAAACTCATTGTGCTCCTCAAACCATTCCTGAAGCATTTGTGCTTTGTGTCAGGAGCATTATCCTGCTGGAAGAGCCACAGCCACCAGGGAATACCGTTTCCATGAAAGGCTGTACATGGTCTCAGCAATGCTTAGGTAGGTGGGACGTGTCAAAGGAACATCCACATGGATGGCAGGACCCAAGGTTTCCCAGCAGAACATTGCCCAAAGCATCACCTCCGCTCGCCTTCTTCCCATAGTGCATCCTGGGGCCATGTGTTCCCCAGGTAAGCCACGCACACACACCCGGACATCCACGTGATGTAAAAGAACACGTGATTCCTCAGACCAGTGCTCCGTGGTCCAGTTCTGATGCTCACGTGCCACTGTTGGTGCTTTCGGCGGGGTCAGGGGTCAGCATGGGCACCCTGACTGGTCAGCGGCTATGCCGCCCCATACGCATCAAACTGCGATGCTCTGTGTATTCTGAGCCCTTTCTATCAGAACCAGCATTAACTTCTTGAGCAGTTTGAGCTCCAGTAGCTCGTCTGTTTGATCGGACCACACGGGCCAGCCTTCGCTCCACACGTGCATCAATGAGCCTGAGCCGCCCATGACCCTGTGGCCGGTTCTCCACTGTTCCTTCCTTGGAGCACTTTTGATAGATCCTGACCACTGCAGACCGGGAACACCCCACAAGAGCTGCAGTTTTGGAGATGCTCTGACCCAGTCGTCTAGCCATCACAATCTGGCCCTTGTCAAACTCCCTCAAATCCTTACGCTTGCCCATTTTTCCTGCTTCTGACACATCAACTCTGAGGACAAAATGTTGTTTAGTCCTCCCATTGTTACGGTTTAGATGTATTTTACCTCACTGTTGTTTTTTATTATACATTCCTCAAAATCCAACCTTAAACAGGACTACAAATCTGGTGCTTTCAATGGCGTTTCAGACAGAAAGACAGAGGAATAATAACATCATACATCTATAACGTTGACATATTTATTGCACAATATTCCCATAAAAACTGGGAAACAAAAATAAGGTCAAAATGAGATGCATTATGTACAAATACATCAAGAAAATCATCTGAGAGCAGTATTTACAGCTAACGTTTACCAATGCATGCCAAGTAAATAAATTAAAATGTTTGTTGTTGGTGTTGTATAAAGAAATAAGTAGATATAAATACATATTCTGGAGAAGACAAGTGGATAGAGATTTGTTTTTGTTTGTGTCGTTTTCCGCATCTCGTATAACCGGTTGTGTTCATGTCACATTGATTAAGACTTGGATGTCCGGTTTGACCCAAACCAATCATAAACATCTGTGCAAGTCATGACCGGTTTGAAATGTATGCGTGTATTAAATCATTGCATGTGCATCTTTCATCGTGTTATTTCATCAGTAAACAATCTGGCATGGTTTCAGCATTTCAATGGATGATTGTTGAACGTCCCTGGATCAGTGTTAAAAAAGAAAAGTCCAGCACGAATCCACTGTAGTGAGTGGTGACCATCAAACGTCTCTCTATCAGCCGTTAAAAACACAAACATCACGCAGCAGCTCTAAATGACTAGTCAAATAAAAATACATCTCTTGATTCATTTTTTCCCACGGGACAGGTAAACCGTTACCGCTAAAGTGACTTTGCCGACAAAACATTGAATCCTCAGAGCTCATCGTGCCATGGTTTCATCTGTACTGGGTGGCCAAACATCCAAACTTCACCTCGAGTGTTTCATTTGACATAGAAAAGTGTGTGTGAGGTAGAGCTCTGGAAACAACAGGGATAGTTCTCTTGTAAACACATTAAAAGGATATCACATGATCACTCTGAATATATGAATCTAAAATCATAAAACTGATTTTATAAGTCTTTGCTTCCTATGCTGATGTGAAGGCTCCGCCGCGAGCGGCTTCAGTGTTTGTTCTTAGGGTACGCGAGGGCTTCTTTGGCTTCTACATTCTGACACTGTGTGAGGAAAACAGGATGTGGTGTATGGAATTATAAAACTCCGCCCACACGTCCATTGTCAAAAAGTGATGGCTTCCTGCAGTCTCATCCACGGCTGTCCCCTGATGGCAGAGCATCTGTCCTGCAGTCTGCTCCCCAGCCTCCAGGAGCCCCGGGGGCTTCAGCGGCCCGTCCCACCAGGAGAAGCCGGCCCAGCAGCCGGCGCGGGAATGCAGTCGCGCTCGCTCTCCCTACAGGAGGATCTGGGCCACGTACGGCGAGTGTGTGCTTGCTATGGCCGCTAGCAGGGGCAGGTCGTTCGACTCGATCCTGTGGGGATGAAGCACATCAGATCGTTGGCATTCGTCGAGTGTGAACGCATGACATGCATCGCGACCGGTACGGATTCTTACCCCAGAACCATGCCCAACTCCTTCACATGCACCCTGGTCTGTCCTCTCAAGTACTCCGCCAGCATTTTGCTCTTGAAGTACAGTTCCTGCAGCCGGTCCTCCAGGTGCATGATGCACTGAAAAGCAGAGCAGAGCGTCACACACACACACACACACACACACGGTACAGTTATAACTTTAACCTGGCCAAAACACACATGCCTGGAGATTTCTAGCAATCCTCAAGACCTTAAAGGGATAGTTCACCCAAAAATGAAACCCATGATTACTCGCCCTCAAATCATCCGAGGTGTGTATGACATTCTTCTTTCAGACGAACACAATCAGAGTTATATTAATAATGTCCTGGCTCTTCCAAGCTTTATAATGACAGTGAATGAAAATAAATATATGATGGATAGATGCACTTTTATGATGGACGGATGCACTTTTATGATGGATAGATGCACTTATGATGGATGGATGCACTTTTATGATGGATGGATGCACTTATGATGGATTGATGCACTTTTATGATGATGGATACACTTTTATGATGGATAGATGCACTTATGATGGATGGATGCACTTTTATGATGGATAGATGCACTTATGATGGATAGATGCACTTTTATGATGATGGATGCACTTTTATGATGGATAGATGCACTTATGATGGATGGATGCACTTTTATGATGGATAGATGCACTTTTATGATGGATAGATGCACTTTTATGATGATGGATGCACTTTTATGATGGATAGATGCACTTTTATGATGATAGATGCACTTTTATGATGGATAGATGCACTTTTATGATGGATAGATGCACTTTTATGATGATGGATGCACTTTTATGATGGATAGATGCACTTTTATGATGGACAGATGCACTTTTATGATGGATAGATGCACTTTTATGATGGATAGATGCACTTTTAAGATGGACGGATGCACTTTTATGATGGATAGATGCACTTTTATGATGATGGATGCACTTTTATGATGGATGGATGCACTTTTATGATGGATAGATGCACTTTTAAGATGGACGGATGCACTTTTATGATGGATAGATGCACTTTTATGATGGACGGATGCACTTTTATGATGATGGATGCACTTTTATGATGGATAGATGCACTTTTATGATGGATAGATGCACTTTTATGATGGATAGATGCACTTTTATGATGGACAGATGCACTTTTATGATGGTCGGATGCACTTTTATGATGGACAGATGCACTTTTATGATGGATAGATGCACTTTTATGATGGATAGATGCACTTTTATGATGGACAGATGCACTTTGATGGACAGATGCACTTTTATGATGGACAGATGCACTTTTATGATGATAGATGCACTTTTATGATGGATAGATGCACTTTTATGATGGATAGATGCACTTTTATGATGGACAGATGCACTTTTATGATGGACAGATGCACTTTTATGATGGACAGATGCACTTTTATGATGGACAGATGCACTTTTATGATGGACGAATGCATTTTATGATGGATAGACGACTTTTATGATGAATGGATGCATTTTATGATGGACGAATGCACATTTATGGACTTCAAAACAGTAACAGCCATTCACTGCCATTATAAAGCTTGGAAGAGCCAGGACATTTTTAATATAACTCTGTGTTCATCTGTAAGAAGAATGTCATACACACCTTGGATGAGTTGAGGGAGAGTAAATCATGGGCTAATTTTCATTTTTGGGTGAACTATCCCTTTAACCCTCTTCGGTCAAAAATACATTGGGTAAAATTATACATTTTGAAATGTAAATTTGTTTTGCTTTATCAGAATGGGATGACAATTGGCTATGTGAACACAAACACACAAATTGGACATGATTTGGATATGTTAAATGGGTGGGGTGGGGTGGGGGGATAAAGTCCCACTTGGCTCCTTGATAATCAAAAATGAGATAGCAAATTAATGGGAAATACGGAATAACACAAACACTCAGAGAATCTTTTGGTGGTGCAAACTACAAATCAGCCGGGTAAAACATCAAGAGTGCAAAATAGATTTGAGATTTTCTTGTATTTAGAAATGTGCATGTTTTGAAGCCCATGTTTGATATTCACAAAGCTATAAAGAAGTGGCCAAATAATAAATCACCTCACACACACAAACATGACTGGCTCATTACTGATCACACTGCTGTCTTTGTGTACTCACGAAGTTTGGAGACAGGTTGAGTCGGTAGAGCTGGTAGGTGGACTGGAGCAGGCTGGACACGAGGCTGGACACGAGCACTTCTTGACCCAGCTTGTCGGAGGGTCGTCTCTGGCTGCTGGCCACCTGTACGCTCCACTTATCGGTGTCTGCGATAATGCACACGGCCTCCGCGATGGGCTCGTCCAGCACAGGATGCTGCACAACACCAATTCAGCTCACTTATCAAACATCATTCACATCAGTGTTCGTTTAAGACCATGATGCTCAGGTGCCGTGGGTGGGACACATCTCAGGTGTGTTATCAGTAGTGATTGGGGATTGTGTGTATGCATTATTCAGATCTTAGTCAGGTTAGACAATCAAACACTTTCAATAATGAATATTACTGATTTTACGCAAGCGACAGTGATAAAGTAACACAAGGTAGCAGTCATGTGACCTGCTGGAGGCGGGGTTTACCTGCACCGCGTGGGCCAGGTCTGCCACCAGGTTCTGCCTCAGTTTCTCATCATTGGGCGCTCCGTGCAGAACAAAGTCCGGAACGTATGTAGGACAGTATCCACCGAACAATGACCTCCCAAAGTTAGCAACGCTCGGTTTGGAGTAGTTCTCCACCAGCTTCTCCCTAGCAAACACATCATCTCCATGATTATTGACATTTTTGCACACTACGCATGCATTTTCATCAGTCTCAGTCCTGTCAAATGTTATCATATTCAGTCAACCTTGTCCTTTTTTTGTTTAGTCACGTTTAAATGTCTGAGCATTTTAGTCTAGTTTTCGTCATGCTGCATTGATAATCCAAGAGCCAGAGCCACATCAGGATGTTGGGTCTGGGAACTCCCCATTGGCTGGGCTCAATCCGAGGGGCGGGATAAACGGCTGTCTTTCACATTCCCTCTGCAAGCATTAGGATAGCACTACAACCAACCAGAGCAACGGAGAAGGTTAAGTGGAGCTAGTTAGACAAAACGCAGAAACTCCGCTGTTCGCCAGCTTCTTTGTTTTTAAAGGGTCATGAAACCCTACAGCTACATTTTTGAGATTTTAACAGAGGTATGTGTGTTGAATATCATTGAACATAATGTTAGCATCTGTTAGATTTAATTAAAAGGTGAAACTGGTAAATTTGAATGTTTTTCACCCTATTTTCGTCTTCCGGGTTTAAAAACTACATTGCGTCCACATCACATCTTGTGACGTAGCAGCGCACTATAGTGCTTCGTGACGCATCGGTGTCTTATTATTATTAATGAGACTGAATTTTCTTATCCTATGAGAAGACACCGTCTCTTAATTATTCATGACAGCACGAGGTTCTTTCCAATGACAGAAGTGACAGTCTGCGTGTTCACGGAGTAGATGAGAGGAGTTTATGATCATGGGTCGTAAGTGTTTGTTTCCCTGGTGAAAAGGTTCGGGTGTGTTGCATGGCTTTCCCCGCGATGCTGCCAGGGCTAGTCTCTGGCTGCGGGCGGTTGGTTGGCCATCAACAAGCGATTCCTCAAAGCTGTTTGTGTGTAACAAGCATTTTTCTAATGAAAGTTACGAGAACTGGAGACAGGTGGACTTCGGTTTTGCTCAGCAACGCAGTTTGCGTCTTGCCAGCAATGCTGTTCAAAGTCCAGACGACTTTTTCGATCGTTTCTACCCGGGGTTTCATGAGGAGAAAAGTCCTCCACCTCAGCAGAGCCCTGTGTACTGCTATCTCTGTAAACTTCACTGTCGCGGTCCATCTTTATTATGGGTGTTAAGGGACGCACGTAAGTTAGATCTCGGCTATATGTAAGTTACGGAACGGTTGTTTTTTTCCGCTAATTAAAAATAAGCATTTAAACTGTATACAAACACAAAATATTTATAAAATGACAGTAATTGTGTATGTGCATTTCTTTAATTTTAAACAATTCCGATTAATCTAATATATGCAGCAAGGCATTCGGTTACTTTTAAAGGTCAAACAGACGGTTGTCAGTGTATTTTATTGGACTTTAATTTTGCATTTCGTTACGTTTAACCCCATATTTTTGTTGAGATTTGGCATGGGCCACTGCACTGACAGATGACAGTTGCTCGCCCCCCTCTTTCTCCCCCCACACCCACCCCCTCCCCTCTTCTCACGGGCATCCACGCCCATTTAAGTTGCATTTTTCAAAAAGATTACGAGGTGGATTTGAGCTGAAAGAGGGGGTTTCATGACCCTTTAAGGAGCATGCGGACCCTCCGCAACTCTGCCGACATCATGTTAAGCTCCGCCCACCGACTCTACACACGATGTGATTGGCCTGAGCAGCTCGCAGGTCTACCGAGAGTCGTTAGACTACACTCACGACAAATTAGATTTACTGCCGCTAGGGTGCGTCTAGATTCCTAGGCTAATCCCCATTATTTTGCTCAAAGGATCACACATTTAGAGAAGGTCGACCCATACACGCATGATTTATTTAGTTTAATTATTTATTATAGGTTGTTTATCATGTAGGCCTGATGGAAAAATAAGAAACTTCCACTTTACTCTAATGTTTTTCTATTCAAACAACAGCAAAAAAGACACACAGAGGGTGAGTAAGTGCAGTTATTCAGCCAATTAAATCAGATCATGTTTGGATTTATTACAGTATTACTGAGAAGGTTGCCAGATTGCACAGTTTAAGTGGATCACCGGATGTAATGCGTGCTCTTTTAACAGAACAGCTCTGATCGGGGGATTTAAATGATTGAAATCTGGCAACCGTAAGCATGAACGCTCCTCTTTTTCCCTCTAACGAGTGATTTTGGTCATGTTTTTAATATTTTTAACTACATTTTAGTCTTGTCTTTTCATCAACGATATTGCATGATGATGCATTGTTTAAGGACGTTTGTGTCGTCTCAGTCATGGGAAAAAAGGTCGATTGTGTGTCATATTTTCTGAGCTAGTCAGGATTGCTAACCCGTGGCTTACCCGGGCAACGGCACCTGGAGCTCTTCCTGCCAGTCGGCCTGCTCGTCGCTGTAGAACGGTCCGGACTCTTGCCTGGGAAGCTCCTGCCCGGCGTCCTCGCTCTCGCTGTCCCCCAGCGCGCTGTCCGAGCTCTCGTTGCGCGGGATCTCCCAGTCGTTCAGTGGGAGCGCTTTCTGTTTGTCCACTGGGCCTTGTGAAGGCACACTCAGAGATATCTCAATGCCCTTGTCCTGCTCGGCAGAACAGCAGGGTTTACAGCAGCCCGCGCTGACGTCTCCTGCGTTGCACCCGCACCCGCCCTTGCCTTGGGCACCTTTCGTCCCTGTTTGTGCAGGAGTTGGGAACACATCATCGATAGTCCTCGTCTCCACAGGGTTGTCATCACTGAAGTACTCGTCGAACATGTCCGTGCAGTCCCCTTGCACTCCTGGACTCCACCCAGACACCTTTCTAGTGAGGGACGGCACAAACACACCATTCTTGCTATCGTTGGTCTTGATTTGGTCCACGTTAAGCTCACTCTGCTTCTGCTGGATGTCCCGGAGGAGCTTCCTGTGTTTCCTGATCTCCTCCTCCACCTTTAGCTGCCGACTCTCCATATCAGACTCAGGAGACATGGAGTCTCCGATGAGGAATGTGACTTTGGCAGAGGGTTCGTTCTCGTCGTGATGAAAGGTCGAGCTCTTGTCGGGGGGCTTCTTCTCTAGCAGGACATTGGGCGAATGAAGGATCCTGATGGGCACGCCAGCAGCTTCATCCCCGGACGCCTCGAGCGGGGTTCTTCCCTCGCACGGCGAGGTGGATCCGATCTTCAGCACGGTTTCCAGCCGAGTCTCGAGCCGAGGACTCCCAGCCTCCCTGCAGACGGGAGCGCCCCCCTCCGTGACGTCTGGGGTCATGTAAGAGCTGCGGTCTTCAGAGGGGTATCCGTCCTCTGCCTCCGCACCTTGGGACAGGTAGTCTTGGCTGGGCTTGTGCACTGTGACCAGCACGTATTCAGAGTCCTCCACCTCTCCGGGGCGCAGCGACGTGGTGATGAGCGAGCCGGGCATGACGATGGCCTCGTCCTCGGCGCTCTCCAGCAGGTGCATTTCCAGTAACTCGGAGCAGCGGATGAAGTACGTCAGCACGTAGAGAAGACGCTGCACCAGCTCCTGACGCCGGCCGACCACCACCGTACGGGACAGACGCACCGGAGAGCCGATCGCCCCATACAGGTCACCTGCAGCAAACACAACCTCATCAACCAAAACGATTCAGACACAAGATACAGCTGGAAGAATCAGTCCTTCAGTCCTATTCTGCTGTGACATTCCTCAACAATTGTTAGAGATAGACTATTGCACTATAGAAACTTCAGAGGCATGGTTAGGCTTAGAGCTGTCGCTCCGATGCAAGGCTTTAAGCATGTCTCTCGAGAAAGATCAAGGATTTGGGCCGGATACTTGATTATTCTGTTACATATCCTATAGAGCTGCTCGATTAATCTTTAAAAGATGGCGATCTCGATTCAAACAACCATCTTATTCTTAAACGTTAAGATGTTCACAGCGAACATTCAGATCTGATCCACTGTTAAAACGAACGTGCATAGACTACCATATTTTCCGGACTATAAGTCGCTCTGGAGTATAAGTCGCATCAGTCAAAAAATGCATCATGAAGAGGAAAAAAACACATGTCGCACTGGCCTATAAGTCGCATTGTACAGCATTGGAAGGTTAGGTTAGGTTTAGGTTTAGGTTGGGTTAGGTTTAGGGTTTGGGTTAGGTTAGGTTTAGGGTTTGGGTTAGGGATAGGTTAGGTTAGGTTTAGGGTTTGGTTTAGGTTAGGTTTAGGGTTTGGGTTAGGTTAGGTTAGGTTTAGGGTTTGGGTTAGGTTTAGGTTAGGTTAGGTTTAGGGTTTGGGTTAGGTTTAGGTTAGGTTAGGTTTAGGGTTTGGGTTAGGTTTAGGTTAGGTTTAGGTTGGGTTAGGTTTAGGTTAGGTTTAGGGTTTGGGTTAGGTTAGGTTAGGTTTAGGTTAGGTTAGGTTAGGTTTAGGGTTTGGGTTAGGTTGGGTTAGGTTTAGGTTAAGTTTAGGGTTTGGGTTAGGTTAGGTTTAGGTTAAGTTTAGTTTAAGGTTTAGGTTAGGTTTAGTTTAGTTTAAGGTTAGGGTTGGGTTTAGGTTAGGTTTAGGTTAAGTTTAGTTTAAGGTTTAGGTTAGGTTTAGTTTAGTTTAAGGTTAGGGTTGGGTTTAGGTTAGGTTTAGGTTTAGTTTAAGGTTATGGTTAGGATTAGGTTAGGGTAGAAGCGGTGCGTATGGACAGCGGGGGCCACGCCTGCCCGACCGCCGTGCATTCACACAGGCAGTGTTTGTCTCGCGCAGCGGAGCCTCTCCAGGGAGAGCGTTGTTCAAGAGGCCATCTGTGGACTCATTCCTCTAGCTCTGGCCATCTTGCTTTCAGTCCGCGATTAGCTCTCTTTGTTTTCTCCATTAGAGTTAAAGTAACCTTTACTTTTCGCCAGTCCATCACAAGTTTCTCACTCACTGCAAACCTTCTTTCTGTTTTCGGCTGCATACTTTACTAACGTTACCCGCAGTTTGTAATTTTTTTGTGAAAAAAATGAATCTATAATGACGAAATAGGTGCAATTCACCTTTTATTCCACAAAGTGGCGATGTCTGATACGCAAGGTAATATTTCAGTTAAAAGGTTTTCAGTTTCGTTTGTTTTCAGTTGATTTTTTCAGGGGTTAGGCTACAGGAGCAGCCCTCTCGCGGCTGTAGATGTAAATGTAAATGTTTTCTCTTGTCAGTCAGTATGAATTCATTTTGATATATAAGTCGCAGAACCAGCCAAACTATGAAAAAAAGTGAGAGATATAGTCCGGAAAATACGGTTATTCAAATGGCAAAAATAAACGCAAAACAACGATGTCGGATAATTTTAAAGTTGCACTATAGAAACTTCAGAGGCATGGTTAGGTTTAGAGCTGTCGCTCCGATGCAAGGCTTTAAGCATGTCTCTCGAGAAAGATCAAGGATTTGGGCCGGATACTTGATTATTCTGTTACCTATAGAGCTGCTCGATTAATCGTTAAAAGATGGCGATCTCGATTCAAACAACCATGAGATCTTATTCTTAAACGTTAAGATGTTCACAGCGAACATTCAGATCTGATCCAGAGTTAAAACGAACGTGGATAGACTAATTCAAATGGCCTTTACAAAAATAAAGGTCATTGGCATTTATGCTCCACTAGGTGGCGAAACAAATATTTTTGCACTTTTTTCACTTACCAAGCTGTGCCCAAAGTGGGTTGTAGGGATGTGTTTTTGCCAGCATGTCCACACTCGGCGAGGAGTGCTTCTCCAGGAAGATCTTAAGGGGTGGCTGACCGTTGGGCATGACCGTGGGTACCCAGGCGAGATGGTTCGTGAGAACTGCAGTGAGAAGCGCTGGGAGGAATCTGAAGGCAGGCAACAAGGTTACGAAACCACCATCATTATCACAGCATGCAACGGCTTGAGACGAACACGTGGCGTTACTCAACTGGTTCTTGGAGGCTTGCTCCATGAGCATGGCCAGCTCCTTCATGAAGTGCCCACAAAGCTGGTTCTTTTCAGGTGGACCGGACATCATGGTGAGCCAGACGGGCTCGGACACACGTGGCATCGTGTACAGGTTGCAGATGGTCGTCCTACAGACACAAACACACACAAAGACAGAAGAGCTTTTGTCAACAGCTGAAACAAAGAGTGTCTCAGTTGCACAGGGCTGCCCCAGCTGGGAAAGACCATTGCAGCATATTTAATGTCTGGAAGTAACACAGCCCGGGAATATGGGCCGCAGTCCAGAGCTTAGCACCGCACGCCACTTGAAATGGTAGGAGATCAGGAGCCGTCACGAGTAGGACGGCTTCCTCCACTTTATTATACACACAGGATTCAAAAGCAACTTTAATACTAATGTGGACATAGTGAGCAGATCTCCCATGTGTTGTTTACCATTACTGATGCTGATTAGGCACTGGGAAACATGCAGATGTCCGCACAAACACCTGAGCTAACAGCCTGACTCCCTCCCCAAGCCGTACTACACTTCCCAGTACAGACGTTAGTGTGACCTATAAAAAGCCTCACGCAGAAGCAGCGGATGGTTTTAGCAATGGATTAGGTAAGAGTTATGAAGCTCTGAAGTCTTCTTTCATAAACCCTGAAATGAGGCCTGACAGAAAACCACACACGTCTATATGTTCGTCACTTCAAACAAGGGCAGGGTGATTATTAAAGCAAAAAGATATGAGAAGTCACAATATAACTCAACGTCATGAGTTATAAACCCCTACTACATAATAACACTATGTTATTAAAATGTTAATAAATGCATTAAATGTCACTGGTATGCTAGATAATGATAATACAAATAAATATATAGCTGCAATTATCGGGGGCAAGCTCAACAGAAGCAAACAAGGAAGCTTGAAAACGAGTAAGGGCATTTGGAAACAATTTTGAACAAATAGGTTGAAAATCCACATAAATACATTGAGTTGAATAGAGACAATTTCATGTTTTGTTTAAATATACCACTTTTTTTTGTGTCCTCAGAGTGCCCAAGCGTGTGAATATTGTTGAAAACATCTCATTTCGTTTAGGAGTTATAGATAACTGTATTCATGAGCATATACAAATGACACCTGACTTTGAATTTTTTTGCTCTTTACTATCAAAATGTTGACATTTGGCCTTTAACTTCTAGTCAACCCCTATGATTCAGATTTTCCTACGGTGGTTTCGTCTCAATCAAAGTAACGGCATTTAAGCATTTACTACAAAAATTTTACTACAAAATTCAAAATGGCAGAAGCCTAAAATGGCCCGATAAATTGGTTATCATTAAACTCAGCACGACGCCCCAAATCTAACCACTTTTATGATTTTTGGGCAAACCGCTCAGAAGTTATAAGCAAAAATAGTAATTTTTCATATCTCCAGACCAGTAGGTGGCGCTGCGCCGAAGCACTGCATGAATCCTCAGGTCATGCTGGGGATGATCTGAACCAAGATAGGTCAGAATACGAAAAAGCATTGCAGAGGTACAGCCTTACGTCTATTTTCACAAGCGCTACATACAATTAGTTTGCGCTTTCTTAAAAAAACCACTCGACTTGTATTCCATAACTTTTGGTTGGCATTGTCTGAAGATGATCTGGTTAAATTATTTTGTGCAAATTGGAGAAACCATCTAGGAGGAGTTTAACTTTGGCCAGGTGGTGGCGCTAGAGGGATTGAGTTAGAGACTCCAAATTTGCTTTGGTGGCATTTCAGACTGTCCTCTATCTGTGTGACAAATTTCATAACTTTCCCGAAAGTGGTTCTATAGGCACCCATAGACTCAAGAAGAAATAAAAGAATAATAAGAAAGCCGACGATTACAATACGCACCTTCAGTGCTAAATATTGATGTATATGTATTGTTATACTGCTGTATATTAGGGGTGGGAAAAAAAATCGATATTGCAATATATTGTTGTGCTCTCTGTCGCAATAAATAATCGATGCACTAACGCCCAATATCGATATTTTATTACAACACAAAAAGATTAATTTACCCGTTGTCAGTGTCACTGTTACTACCCAATATCTACCATTCTGTTTGCGGGGGGGGCGCTGGTCGAGTAAATAGGGGTAAAGTGGCGCAAACAGCGGCCGGTGAAGAACACAGGTTAACTAACAACAACAGAGAATTGCAGAAAAAAAGAGAAGCGAGAAGAATGGCGGAAAACAATAAAAAACTAATCAAAGACCCACCCGCTAGTTTCCACTCTAAAGTGTGGAGACACTTCGGGTTTTACGAGACAGTCGACGGAAAGGCACTGGATAAAGACTATGCAATCTGCAAGAACTGCTTTGCAAAGATAAAATATAAGAATCTGTTCTACCACCGGTGACATAATCTCTGCTCAGAGGTGTGCTCTTACATCTGAGCATGCTGATCAGTTCGTGTTCCTCAAGAAGAATATGCCTTGATGTGTCCACTGTTTACAGCAACTTACTACTGATGTTTCAGTATTATGGTTTACACATGTTAATGTTCATGTTGTTTTGTAATGTTCATGCACTTTTATCTGTCTAGATGTAGAGTGTTTACATTTAAGACCAGGAGGCAGTGAGTTATTATGCAAATGCATATTTCTTTGCACAATGTTGGAAATGTTGGCATTAATAAATGCATAAAATTTCCTTATTCCTTCTTTTTCTTTTCAGTCACATATATCGTGATATATCGTTGATGAAATTTCTTCCAATATATTGAATATCGTAGATATCGCGAATCGTGATATTATCATATCGTGGACCACATATCGCCACAGAATTGAATCGTGAGGTACCTGTATCGTCCCACCCCTGTGCATATACACTAATTTAAATGTTAAACTGCACTAGATGTATTTTACTCCTTGCATTAGATATACATTTTGCTTAAAAAAACGAAAAGCAATAAAAACCCCACATACTGATGCACTACGATCAAGCTCTGACCTCACAACCCTGAGCAGGAAAGCCAAAGCTCTGCGTGTATAATTAGCCCGCTGGAGGTGGGAAATATGAAATATTTGTTTGTCTGTTCCCTTGCACATTATTGACTATTCTGGTCCGTCCTGACAGTGTGTGAGGGAGATAAGGTTTCTGTGGCACTGAGGTCAGGTTGCTCTGGCCGCACACCAACAAGCATATGACTTGGAAGTATGAGACGGTGCATAGTGGATCAGCTCTGAAGCCCTGGCACGAACTGAGCTTATTTTGTACTGGAGCACAAGCCCTCGCTCTGGTTCCTCCACAACTGCTTTTTAGTATATCCTCGATATACATAGTTAATAAATTGTACTCCTTTTTATAAGCAATATTAGGGGCCAAGCACAGAATGGTGCGATGGCTATTGTGCCAGTTAGTTTTCTTCTTCCTCTTCCGGCATGGGAGTCTATGGCAGCCCATAGAACCATATGGTATAAAGTTGTAAAATTGGGCACACAGATAGAGGACAGTCTGAAATGCCACCATAGCAAATTTGGAGTCTCTAACTCAATCCCTCTAGCGCCACCACCTGGCCAAATTTTCACTTACATTTATGCTAATAACTTTTGAACCAAAAGGGCTAGAGACGATTTGACTGCGTCATGAACATTTTTGAAAAACCTACTTTTTCAAACTCCTTGATGGTTTGTCCAATAATTACAAACATTTAAATCAGATCATCTTCAGATCATGCTGGCAAAAAGTTAAACCCAACCGTTCTCGAATAACGTGCAAACGAATTTGACGAAGCATGCTCCAAATTGGACACAAGGCAATATTTCCGCAACACTTTAACATATTCAGACCAAACTTGGTACATGCCATCCCAAGCATGACCTGAGGCTGCATGCAGTGTTTCGGCACAGCGCCACCAACTGGTCAGGAGATACGAAAAATTGCCTTTTTTGCTTATAACTTCTGAATGGTTTGCCCAAAAATCATAAACCTCTTCTGATTCAGTGCATCGTGCCGAATCGAACGATACCCAATTTTTCCATATTGACTATTCTGGGCGTCGGCCATTGTGATTTATTTTATTTTATGCATTAGCATATCAGTACGAAACTCTGCATGTGTCATCGGGACCATGCCCTGAAGGCAGAGGTGGGTAGAGTAGCCAAAATCTGTTCTCAAGTAAAAGTACAAGTACTTACGGAAATATTTACTCAAGTAAAAGAAAAAGTAACAATCATAATAGTTACTTGAGTAAGAGTAAAAAAGTATTGGATGAAAAAACTACTCAAGTAGTTAGTTACTAGTTTCTTTCAATCTGATTGATTAGAAGCAACCTCTCCATATAATATATATATATACACACTGTTTGACCATTAATCACACACCTGTGTGTGTGTGTGTGTGTGTGTGTGTGTGTGTGTGTGTGATTAATGGTTAAATAGTGTAAATTAATGGAGTGCAGGGCTAACCAGAGCTCTTTTTAAATAATACTTTGTTCTTATATCTTTATGAGGATTTATGCATTATTTAGGTAGGAATAAAATACAATCCCCTTTGTATTTGTATGCATTTTCTAGGACATGTAAATGAGCAGATGGGAACGTTTGTTCGTGCACGTGTGTTGTTTGGAGGAAACGATCTGTCATCGCTTGCACAGAGCGCATATGAGGAAAACACTCGGACGGTGTGTGAAATAGTATTACAATAAGGGAAAAGCGCCCGTAGTTACCAAATTACCATTAATAGTGTTCAAATATAGGCATCACTGTGACTCTTACCGCTACATGTTTTTTCAGGTTGGCGCTGGAATTCTTTAATGCTGATTGCTGAGATGTCAGTTCGTTTCGGTGCACACAGCATCGCATTATAAAACTATTCTGTGAAGACTGAACCTGAGGCCACGGGTGATCTGCCTCCCGTAGCTCACACACATCTTCCTCTGCTTCGGCCATCATCTTCCGACTAAACGTGCGCTAATTATAAGCGGATGATGCGTAGCCACGACTCGCGAAGCTGCGCCTCTCCCACGTTTCGCGAGACTTACGAACAAGTCATTATTTGACAGTAGCGGAGGAACGCCACCGAATGCAACGAAGTAAAAGTACAGTTTTTACACAAGAAATGTACTCGAGTAAGAGTAAAAGTACCCAACTTTAAATATACTCTAAAAGTACTAGTTACCCAAAAAATTTACTCAAGTAAATGTAACGATGTAAATGTAATTCGTTACTACCCACCTCTGCCTGAAGGTACTCCAAAAGTTACAAGACAGTGCCACCTTTTGTGGTCAAAAGTTATAATGAAATTTCCAAAAATGCTAGTTAGTCATTGTATTTGGGATTTGTTGACTAAATGTTGACTAAAATAATCTAAAACGTCTTTAATTACCTATCATTGCTGTTTTTCTGAAGCTCACAGCCAAGCTTGCATGTCACATTGTTCCTTTTTGTGCTTGGCCCCAATGATTGCTGCTTGCTAGGGATGCACCGAAATCAAAATTCTTGGCCGAAACCGAAACACAGAAAAAGAGGAAACCAAGGCCGAAAGCCGAAACACAAGAAATTATGCCAATTATTAGTACCATTGCATTTTTACTAAAAAAATCAAGACATTGCAATTGACCCTTCACTAAGCCCCGCCCTCCTTAGTTACTGTTGCTACGCCTGTCAAGCCTTCGCGCCTGGCCCGTCTATTACAGTATTTATGCGCCGGTGTCAGACATTCCCAACGAGATAATTAGTCATTTTTAGCGAACAGGTGAAATATCTGAGTGAGCCAGACAAAAGGGACTGCAGTATGCATTCGAGGGATATATCCATGGCATAATATGCAACCGATTGGAGAATAATTTCATCAAAATTGAAGCTAAAGTCTGTGTTCCAGCGCAAGCGCAGCCGCCTCACACGCTGACCATTCCAATGGGAAACTCACACACTGAGGATCAGCTGTTCATGCACAGCAGGGTAAACAATCTAATAATTATAAATCAAACCGCTTATCCATAAGACGTGTGGAATAAACACAATACATTCGCCTTACCACTCTGCAATGATAACATTCTCCCGCTTATATTTTATTTATTTATTCTCCCACACTGCTTGATCCACAGCAGTCTGATGGGGTATTTTGCACTGTGAAATTGTTTTCCCCAATAAGAATCCTCAGTAAAGTTACACTGAATTAGTTCACATAAGTTAGTCACAAAGGCTAACATGCAGCAGGATTTTCCATGCGGCAGCATGGATCGATAGATATAGAGCTATACTTTTGCGCTACGGTAGGAAAATCTGACAAGGTAGAACAAATCGACAGAACAGCGTCATTTCTCCCCTTGGGTTTTAGGTTTGGGGAAGGGAAAAAATTCTACACCCTGTCCAAATTTAAAGGATACCGGGTATCAGATTTGCACAATCCATAGGCACAATGCTTCGGCATGATCCCCTCGCTCGAAAGCTTGACAGACCTCCCGCACCTAGTTACGGTTGCTAAGCCATGATTGGCTTGTGGCGGTTTTAGGGCGTGGCTTAGCGAACGGTCAATTGCATAAATTAATAATAAAGTTTCGAATAATAAATTAAATTACAAATTATGCAAATATTTATTTAGCACATTGCAACAATGCACAGTATAAAATAAAAATCAAACTAAAAATGTTTAACTTGACCTCACTCATGTGTGCATTAAATAATAATGTACAGGCCTGCAGAAAGGTACAGAAATTTAATAATCCTTATTAAACTTACAAAAGCTATTCAGTCAGGAGCAGTGAGTGATGTCCTTTTGTTGAGATTAAACACACCGCAGTAAAGGCTACTGCCCCTTTAAGACCTAATGCAGGGATATGCGTCGTCTTTCTCACTCTATACAGTTCACTTAAGGATTATAGAGACTATGTCTGCTAGAATGCTCATGAAGATGGACATGTTGACATACTTTCTGTGTGAGTTTGTCCGTTTAAGCGCAAGACTTGAAAGAGAACTCAATATTTGCTGTGAGACGAGTGTGTGCTTTCGGATGAGTGCACAGAGACAGATCTTCTCACAGCGCGTGTGAGTTCTCATTCCCGTCTTCTGGCTCTACACCCGGTGATGACGTGAAAACGACTGCTCATATTGGGATATATGGCAGCACTCGCATGCACTGAACAAAGTGTACAACGAGAGACCGTTTTTTCTTTTATTATCGCTGTTGTTGTAGTGTATCACTGAGGAGCCAGCACGTGTGTTCATCAACAGAAACAAAGCATTATTTTCAAGTTAAAACCCATATTATAGATGCGTCATCAGATGTGAGATGAAGCACATGCGTCCACACCGCAGACATGTTGCTTGTTTTGTTCAGACCTCTATGGTTTAGACCAGCACGTGCAGGTCGCGGTTTCTGTTTGCGTCATCACAACATTCGGCCGTATTGTTTCGGTGATAAAAGTCTTTCGGACGAAAACCGAAAATACTCTTTTGGGCCATTTTCGGCTGAAAATTTTCGGTGGCCGAATATTCGGTGTATCCCTACTGCTTGCAGCTATATTTATTATTATTATTATTATTATTATTATACACTAATATATTAATGGTCAGGTTAAAGCTCATATAACATAGAATTTAAAATGTAGACAAAACAGGATGTGCACTTGGTATTACTATATTCAGTTTAAATAGCAGATGCTTTTATGATCATTTGAAGTTTTAAAGTGCCCCTATTATGCTGTATAAAGGATCCTAATTTTATTTGTTCTGCTACAACAGGTTCACATGCATCAAAGGTCAAAACACTTTAATTGCGTATAATATCCACTGCAGCATCAGCTCTTCTCTCTCAGTGTCTGAAACGCTTCGGTCAAGGAGTCAGTCTCTCTAAACCCTGCCTTTCCCAGAGCCTGCTCTGATTGGTCAGACGGCCCAGTCCGAAACCAAAGTAGGTTCAAGCAGGAAGTAAGACTGGAATTACAGACGACTTATTTCAGGCAGTTCAGAATTGCTTCTTTCTTTTGGGAGACAATAACTCCCTTAATAATATCCGAAAAGGCATAATAGGGAATTTCAACCAACTATGATTGACAGGTTGATTTTTGTAATCACTTCTTTGAAATGTCTCTTGAGCATGATGCAAAGTTATCGTGTGAATCGTGTCAAAGTTCATCATGCCTAGTGCAGTAGTGGGAAGCGTCCAGCAGTGCCTCGAGGGCTGATCTCAGCACAGATGCTGTCGCTCATACAGGACAGAAGTAGAAGATTAATCACCTTGACTTGCAATGATTCAGTATACTAGAGCGCTAAAATGCACTAAAGCTGTCACAATTGAAAGAGCTTCCAGATCAGTGTTGTGTGTCTCGCGTCACATGAGTGGATAAGTGGGTCAAGTGTCCATTAAACCTTTGGCTGGACTTTTAGTGGATGCAAATAACCAAACACCTGGTGAGCAGCGTTCACAGACATGTCATCACAGCCTCACCTAAACTCATTGAGGCCGTCCACCATTCGACTGTATGCCAAGGCTCTCTGGCTGGCATCAGCTGACCTGCGGCTCAGTATCATGGCCTGTGAACAGAGAGCCACACATCACAAAAAATAGCACAGGGTCAGTAAAGCTTTTCTCAAAAACACAAAATCGAGGCCTAACCTGCTCGATGGCACTTTTGAGTTTGTTCATGTGGCTCTCGAAGAGCGGAAAATGAGAGAAGAAAAAGTCCTGGAACTTGGCGTTTTCTTCCTCATTGGGCGAGAGCAGGAAAATGACACCTATAGCGATCTTCTTCTTCCTGGCCACTCCCAGACTCGGCCCACTGTTCTCATCAGACATGTTAAAGCTCTCCTCCACAGACCTGCAACGCAAACAAGTTACACAGGGAAATAAGCAGGACCGTACCTAACTGTTCAGCTCTGTTAGTTCCCGTCTCTATGAAGCCCCTCCTTCTAAAAAGCACAATGTGCTCTGATTGGTCAGCTGGAGCAGTGTGTTGTGATTGGTCAAGCGCTTCCAGTGTGTTAGGGAAAAGTCCCGCCCCTTACCATAACCGCCAGTTTCAACAAACTACTAACTCGCTCAACCAGGCCCCACCTCGTTATGCTGCCCAATAATTATAAAGAGGAATATTGTGACATGCTGGTTCCCGGAAGAAGCTCAAGACTATAATGGAGGCCGGTTCTCCACTGTTCCTTCCTTGGAGCACTTTTGATAGATCCTGACCACTGCAGACCGGGAACACCCCACAAGAGCTGCAGTTTTGGAGATGCTCTGACCCAGTCGTCTAGCCATCACAATCTGGCCCTTGTCAAACTCGCTCAAATCCTTACGCTTGGCCATTTTTCCTGCTTCTAACACATCAACTCTGAGGACAAAATGTTCACTTGCTGCCTAATATATCCCACCCACTAACAGGTGATGAAGAGATGATCAGTGTTCTTCACTTCATTATGTTATGCCTGATCGGTGTATATCCTTATTTTGAAATAAATATGGTGATGTAAGACTTCTGGTCATCTTGCCTCCCACCCCTTGCTGTAATGTGGTGTGTGTGATACACAAGTGTGCTATGTGGCAAACGCACCATCGAGGGAAGACGCCGTTCTCCAAGCTGGTGGTCTGGCTGCGTAACCAGCGCCGCTGGTAGCTACTGGCACAGCTACTGGTGAGAGAGGAGCCCGGCGATGGGAACGGGGTGATCAACAGACTGCTCAAAGATGCTGTGGAGAGAAGAGAGGAGCAGAGAGTCAGTAAGCTCTCTCTCTCACACACACACACACACACACACACACACACACACACACACACACACACACACACACGTTCAGGTAAACACTGATTTCATGTTACTTTAATAGCAATTTAGCCTGTATGTTTTCAGAGTGATGTTGGGAGACGCTCTCAGTGGAGATGAAGCACATGTGCCGACCCAGGTCTAAATTTGCCTCCTCATTTAGTAGTGCAGGCGGGCAGTTTTGGGAATGGCTAAATATAAACGTGAGTGCATGTGATGCTGCATTAGCCAGAACGAGAGATCCCAGCTATGCCGCCCAGGCCATCGCGGCACTTTCCATTGCACACGCTTTTCCAGATCTGCTGCATGTTCAGAAAGCTGCACATCTCAGATATTCCTTTGCCCCGACCACAGGCTGAGCCTCAGGACGTCCTGACACCACCACAGTCTCATTTAGAACTATATGTGAAGTTAATATGGAGTTATTAGTGATCACTGAATAATTTTGAAAGATTTCTGGGGCAGATTTCTCCATGCTCATCATTATTGTGTTAATATTCTTGAGTCAGAATAACTTAATCTCTTCTCTGATGATGAGGGCGGGGCCACCTGTCACTCACATGAGATCCACCAATAGCAAACCACACCCATCCAATCAATTCCCCACGGATAAAATCAAGCCCCGCCCTACATTTGTTCTTGTTTGAGAAGCGTTTGTCAAATTTTGGATGAATGAATCAAAAGTAAGGCACATCTACTTTTAGTAAACGCACATCTCGGGACTTTAGCGACCCGGGACGTCATTCACCATCCTCCCCGTCATTCATTCATTAAAATTAGACATTAACCTTCTCAGTATTAATCCTCAATTGATTCATTATAAAAAATCATAAGTCATCAATCAAGAAAAAAAATCATAAAAGACTATTTTCTAATGAAGTGTATAGGGTCACTAGCGACCCGAGGTATGTAATAGTGTAAGTATACGTTTCTATGCAAAAATACTGAATCTCTGACGACTCAATAAGTGCAGTTCACCTTCACTCCTCGAGCTGGCAGTGTCAAGTCAAGTCATCTTTATTTATATAGCGCTTTTTACAAGTCCAATTGTTTCAAAGCAGCTTTAAACAGGAAAATAATGCAACAGAATTTGAATCGGTTGTACAGCCGCTCTGGGGAAAACGGTGATGTTATCCAGCTAATTTCAACTATCATATAGTGTCAATGCGGGCCGATCTGTAATATAGTTGAAAATTAGGTGTCCCCAAATGAGCAATCCAAAAGCCAAAGGTGACGGTGCAAGGAACCAAAACTCCTTCAGGGCCAGAATGGAGAAAAAAACCTTGGGAGAAACCAGCCTCAGTCAGGGTGCCAGTTCTCCTCTGGCTGACGAACAAACAGAGTATGATTGTATATAATGCAGGTCAGAAGTCATAAACACAATGATGGTTTCACTCACAGTTACTGCAGGCAGAAAACAAAAGAATATACTAGCATCCTCAGCAAAACTGGCTCAGCGATTTGTGCTCTACGCAATCAAATATTAGAGTCACTGATGGTGGATCTGGTGAAGAAGCTGTGAGCGATCAAAATATGAGACGTGTGCGTAAAACGAGTGTGAATGCACACAGGATAATTTCGAACTGCAGAAAAACTATATCTCGATTTTGTACATTAAGCCTCAGCTAGTGATCCCAATGCTCCAAACAGCAATTACACATCTAAGTGTCTTTATTTGTATGTTTTCTGGGAGAAGTGCCTTTCATCTGTCCACAAAACCGATCCCGATACACACTCAGAATTACAGTGCTTCACAATATCTGTCATGTTGAGTATTCACACACACATCATCTGTTATGTCTCATGTGAGCGTTTGGTTCACGTTTGGGGAAAAACACCTGATGTGTATCATTATATTAGATCCGTGCGGGACACAAGGTCTTAATATATAGACTGTCTGTCCCCATGTTAATCAAACAAGTGTGCCATCATATATATGTTTTATAGATATTTGGTGTTGACTTGGTGTGTGTCAGATTTGGTGTTATTACCAGGGATTTTAAGGTGATTTTGTTTGGGAAGAAAACTTGAACTTTTGAACTCAAAACTGACTCTTTCGACTTCAAACAGGCGTAGCTCAGTCATTTTTGTCCGATTCAAACAAACCATACATCATTTTGAAGGTTTTTCTTAATAGGTAATGTGAAAATTTAAAAAAATTTAAATGGAAGTCACACATAGCTTATGTAAGAAGTAAAATTTGTAAAAACATTGCTGTTTTGAGCAAAGTTAAGTTTATGTTAAATTATGAGGCAATGAGGATCCTATATTGTTCTTTTATTTTGCCACATTTTATGTATTGTTTAGAGGTATGGGGAAACTCTTATTTCACTAATTTAATGCTTTTGTTTATTTTGCAAAAAAGGGTTATAAGAATAATTAATGGAGTTGCTCCAAGAGAACATACTACAGGACTGTTTCTGAGGTCAGGACTACTTAAATTGAAGGATTTGGTTTCTTTACAAACTATATTAGTTGTTTATAAAGCAAAACGCAGCCTATTACCGCATGGATTGCAAACCCTTTTTACTTTAAATAGTGAGACAAGTAGAAGAAATAATGTTTTTAAACAACCTTTTGCTGGAAATACCCTCAAACAAATGTGTGTTTCAGTTACTGGTGTTAAAAAATGGAATTATCTAGAAAATGAATTAAAATGTTGTTCAAATATTCTTCAATTTAAATATCAGTATAAACAGAAGATATTTAATCTGTACAAAGATGAATGTAAAAATTGTTAAAATTATAACAGCGATGGTTTCGTCGTTGTTTATGTTTTGGAAGTTGTTATTATCACATTGTTGTTTTTGTTTGTTTATTCTTGTTTAAATGTGTGTGTATGTATGTATGTATGTATATGTATGTGTGTATATGTATATATCTCTTTTTCTTATGTTGGTGAGGCCATCCAATTTGTGACTTTTTTACTTTAAGAATGGGGTAGGAGTTTATAAGATTTTTTTCTTCATCCTACTCCTGTTCTCCTTGTCATGGAATGTATTTTTGTTGTGTTTGAGGATTGTTGTTGTAGAACTACATGTTGCATTACCATGAGAAGAGAATGCATGCATAAATAAATAATAAAAAAATAACTAATTTCTGAAGATGTGCTCATTGCGGCTCATTTAGCGCAGCATGGGTCATATATTGAATTTGAAGACCATGAAAATGATAGTTTTGAGAGTATGGATGAGATGCTGAATGCGTGGAGGAATTGAGCTCTGACGAGGACATGATGATGATGGGAAAACATCTGCTCAAATTGAACGCAAAAGATAATGAAATATGCTTTATTTTTAAGTCCGTCTCAGTTTGCTACACAAACTCAAGCACGCATCTACATCTCACTATATGAGCGCATGAACTTCATCTCCAGAGCTGCTCGCTCTCAGGATTATTTTAAAGCACAAAGCAACAACAATACTAATACAATTTGTGAGGGAAAAAATACTATGGATTACTATGGTTTGGTTACAGATATTCTCTCAAATATCTTCTTTTGTGTTCAGCAGAACTAAGAAATTCATAAAGGTTTGGAACAACTTTTAGTTTTTTCGCCATTTTGGAAGGCGAACCATCCCTTTAATCATAGCCAAGAAATAAAACTGAACAATTGCATGCAGTAATCGTGTCCGAATGGAAGTGTGTGAGTTCTGCAGCTCACCTGAGCGAGCGATGCCGCTGTCCCGCTCATCGTACGGCCCTCGGCCGGGCATGTCCATGGGGTTGCTGTGTCCTGAGAGGAAGCAGAGAAACAGTCACGCAAGAGACGCCTGCTCACCCATACCCACCACCACCCGTCCAGCCGTCATCCCCACTGTGATCTACCGACACACACATGCACACTTACAGCACAGGCAGGAGAGGGCACACCCGTGGCTTATGAGGGGCGGGGCAGAAAGAAACCTGCGCTTGTCAAAGCTAAGCTTAGATCTACATGTCCTAAGAGACGTGATGTTGTCACAAGCAAAGCACTAGATGCACATGCACAAAACACAAGTGCCACATGCACACACTCGTACACACACACACATGCGCTCCAACCTGAAAAGAAAGAGGCGCTCTTGATGAGCCGGAGAGGACCTTGCTCTGAGAGCGCCCGGCGCGGGCTGCAGAGCTGAGAGAAACCTGTACGGGCCAGGACGCGATCAGGGACAGCAGGAAGACAAATGAAGAGAAAGACACACATCCAACTGTTAGTCAGGTACAGGACGCACAGACATCTGAATAGACGCTAGCGCTCAAAGCTTTCTGCTCACCAAGGCTGCATTTATTTGACACAGTAAAAACAGTGAAATATTACAATTTAAAAGGTGCAGTGTGCAGAATTTATGAGGATCAATTAACAGAAATGCAATATAATCTCCATAACTATGTTTTCAGTGGTGTATAAAGACCGTTATGTGTTTATTACCTTAGAATGAGCCGTTTCTATCTACACACACCGCGGGTCCCCTTATAGTGAAGAGCCCTTATATTTTGTGCCGCCATGTTTCTACGGTAGCCCTAACTGGACAAACTGCTCTACAGAGCGCTAGCTACTCTCTGCTGTCTCAGACGAGCACATCTTTGTCCTGTGTGGGCCACCGTAGCTTCTCTACAGAGCGCTAGCTACTCTCTGCTGTCTCAGATGAGCACATCTTTGTCCTGTGTGGGCCACCGTAGCTTCTCTACAGAGCGCTAGCTACTCTCTGCTGTCTCAGACGAGGCACATCTTTGTCCTGTGTGGGCCACCGTGGCTTCTCTACAGAGCGCTAGCTACTCTCTTCTGTCTCAGGCATATCTTTGTCCTGTGTGGGCCACCGTAGCTTCTCTACAGAGCGCTAGCTACTCTCTGCTGTCTCAGACGAGCACATCTTTGTCCTGTGAGGGCCACCGTAGCTTCTCTACAGAGCGCTAGCTACTCTCTGCTGTCTCAGACGAGCACATCTTTGTCCTGTGTAGGCCACCGTAGCTTCTCTACAGAGCGCTAGCTACTCTCTTCTGTCTCAGACGCAGCATATCTTTGTCCTGTGTTGGCCACCGTAGCTTCTCTACAGAGCGCTAGCTACTCTCTGCTGTCTCAGACGAGCACATCTTTGTCCTGTGTGGGCCACCGTAGCTTCTCTACAGAGCGCTAGCTACTCTCTGCTGTCTCAGACGAGCACATCTTTGTCCTGTGTTGGCCACCGTAGCTTCTCTACAGAGCGCTAGCTACTCTCTGCTCTCTCAGACGAGCATATCTTTGTCCTGTGTTGGCCACCGTAGCTTCTCTACAGAGCGCTAGCTACTCTCTGCTGTCTCAGACGAGCACATCTTTGTCCTGTGAGGGCACCGCAGCTTCTCTACAGAGCGCTAGCTACTCTCTGCTGTCTCAGGCAGGCACATCTTTGTCCTGTGAGAGCCACCGTAGCTTCTCTACAGAGCGCTAGCTACTCTCTGCTGTCTCAGACGAGCACATCTTTGTCCTGTGTTGGCCACCGTAGCTTCTCTACAGAGCGCTAGCTACTCTCTTCTGTCTCAGACGAGCATATCTTTGTCCTGTGTTGGCCACCGTAGCTTCTCTACAGAGCGCTAGCTACTCTCTGCTGTCTCAGACGAGCACATCTTTGTCCTGTGTGGGCCACCGTGGCTTCTCTACAGAGCGCTAGCTACTCTCTGCGGTCTCAGACGCAGGCACATCTTTGTCCTGTGTGGGCCACCGTAGCTTCTCTACAGAGCGCTAGCTACTCTCTGCTGTCTCAGACAAGCACATCTTTGTCCTGTGAGGGCCACCGTAGCTTCTCTACAGAGCGCTAGCTACTCTCTGCTGTCTCAGGACGAGCACATCTTTGTCCTGTGTTGGCCACCGTAGCTTCTCTACAGAGCGCTAGCTACTCTCTGCTGTCTCATACGAGCACATCTTTGTCCTGTGAGAGCCACCGTAGCTTCTCTACAGAGCGCTAGCTACTCTCTGCTGTCTCATACGAGCACATCTTTGTCCTGTGAGAGCCACCGTAGCTTCTCTACAGAGCGCTAGCTACTCTCTGCTGTCTCATACGAGCACATCTTTGTCCTGTGAGAGCCACCGTAGCTTCTCTACAGAGCGCTAGCTACTCTCTGCTGTCTCAGACGAGCACATCTTTGTCCTGTGAGAGCCACCGTAGCTTCTCTACAGAGCGCTAGCTACTCTCTGCTGTCTCATACGAGCACATCTTTGTCCTTTGTGGGCCACCGTAGCTTCTCTACAGAGCGCTAGCTACTCTCTGCTGTCTCAGACGAGCACATCTTTGTCCTGTGTCGCCACCGTAGCTTCTCTACAGAGCGCTAGCTACTCTCTGCTGTCTCAGACGAGCATATCTTTGTCCTGTGTGGGCCACCGCTTCTCTACAGAGCGCTAGCTACTCTCTGCTGTCTCAGGACGAGCACATCTTTGTCCTGTGTGGGCCACCGTGGCTTCTCTAGAGAGCGCTAGCTACTCTCTGCTGTCTCAGACGAGCACATCTTTGTCCTTTGTGGGCCACCGTATCTTCTCTACAGAGCGCTAGCTACTCTCTGCTGTCTCAGACGAGCACATCTTTGTCCTGTGTCGCCACCGTAGCTTCTCTACAGAGCGCTAGCTACTCTCTGCTGTCTCAGACGCAGCACATCTTTGTCCTGTGTGGGCCACCGTGGCTTCTCTACAGAGCGCTAGCTACTCTCTGCTGTCTCAGACGAGCACATCTTTGTCCTTTGTGGGCCACCGTAGCTTCTCTACAGAGCGCTAGCTACTCTCTGCTGTCTCAGACGCAGCATATCTTTGTCCTGTGAGGGCCACCGTAGCTTCTCTACAGAGCGCTAGCTACTCTATGCTGTCTCAGACGAGCACATCTTTGTCCTTTGTGGGCCACCGTAGCTTCTCTACAGAGCGCTAGCTACTCTCTGCTGTCTCAGACGAGCACATCTTTGTCCTGTGTCGGCCACCGTAGCTTCTCTACAGAGCGCTAGCTACTCTCTGCTGTCTCAGGCGAGCACATCTTTGTCCTGTGTTGGCCACCGTAGCTTCTCTACAGAGCGCTAGCTACTCTCTGCTGTCTCAGGCAGGCACATCTTTGTCCTGTGTTGGCCACCGTAGCTTCTCTACAGAGCGCTAGCTACTCTCTGCTGTCTCAGACGAGCATATCTTTGTCCTGTGTGGGCCACCGTAGCTTCTCTACAGGCGCTAGCTACTCTCTGCTGTCTCAGGCAGGCACATCTTTGTCCTTTGTGGGCCACCGTAGCTTCTCTACAGAGCGCTAGCTACTCTCTGCTGTCTCAGGCAGGCACATCTTTGTCCTTTGTGGGCAACCGTGGCTTCTCTACAGGCGCTAGCTACTCTCTGCTGTCTCAGGCAGGCACATCTTTGTAGAGAAGCTACGGTGGCCTGAGACAAAGATGTGCTGTCACAGCAGAAAGTAGCTAGTGCTCTGTAGAGAAGCTCTGATAACACAGGACAAGATATGCTTCTGAGACATAGCTAGTGCTCTGTAAAGCTTCTGATGTACTACAGAGTCTGAGACAACAGAAGGCTAACCGCTAGAGAAGGAGGACAGCTGACTCTGCTGTGAAAGAGATGTCTGCTCTGTGAAATAACTAGAGAAGCTCTGTGCGAGCTCTCCAACAGCTGACTAACTACAGGCTTCTGTCCTTTGTGGGCCACCGTAGCTTCTCTACAGAGCGCTAGCTACTCTCTGCTGTCTCAGGACGAGCACATCTTTGTCCTGTGTGGGCCACCGTAGCTTCTCTACAGAGCACTAGCTACTCTCTGCTGTCTCAGACGAGCACATCTTTGTCCTGTGTTGGCCACCGTAGCTTCTCTACAGAGCACTAGCTACTCTCTGCTGTCTCAGACGAGCACATCTTTGTCCTGTGAGAGCCACCGTAGCTTCTCTACAGAGCGCTAGCTACTCTCTTCTGTCTCAGACGAGCACATCTTTGTCCTGTGAGAGCCACCGTGGCTTCTCTACAGAGCGCTAGCTACTCTCTGCTGTCTCATACGAGCACATCTTTGTCCTGTGAGAGCCACCGTAGCTTCTCTACAGAGCGCTAGCTACTCTCTGCTGTCTCAGACGGCACATCTTTGTCCTGTGAGAGCCACCGTGGCTTCTCTACAGAGCACTAGCTACTCTCTGCTGTCTCAGACGAGCACATCTTTGTCCTGTGAGAGCCACCGTAGCTTCTCTACAGAGCGCTAGCTACTCTCTGCTGTCTCAGACGAGCACATCTTTGTCCTGTGAGAGCCACCGTAGCTTCTCTACAGAGCACTAGCTACTCTCTGCTGTCTCAGACGAGCACATCTTTGTCCTGTGAGAGCCACCGTGGCTTCTCTACAGAGCGCTAGCTACTCTCTGCTGTCTCAGACGAGCACATCTTTGTCCTGTGAGAGCCACCGTAGCTTCTCTACAGAGCACTAGCTACTCTCTGCTGTCTCAGACGAGCACATCTTTGTCCTGTGAGAGCCACCGTAGCTTCTCTACAGAGCACTAGCTACTCTCTCTGCTGTCTCAGACGAGCACATCTTTGTCCTGTGTGGGCCACCGTAGCTTCTCTACAGAGCGCTAGCTACTCTCTGCTGTCTCATACGAGCACATCTTTGTCCTGTGAGAGCCACCGTAGCTTCTCTACAGAGCGCTAGCTACTCTCTGCTGTCTCAGACGAGCACATCTTTGTCCTGTGAGGGCCACCGTAGCTTCTCTACAGAGCGCTAGCTACTCTCTGCTGTCTCATACGAGCACATCTTTGTCCTGTGAGAGCCACCGTAGCTTCTCTACAGAGCGCTAGCTACTCTCTGCTGTCTCAGACCAGCACATCTTTGTCCTGTGAGAGCCACCGTAGCTTCTCTACAGCGCTAGCTACTCTCTGCTGTCTCAGACGAGCACATCTTTGTCCTGTGAGGGCCACCGTAGCTTCTCTACAGAGCGCTAGCTACTCTCTGCTGTCTCAGACGAGCACATCTTTGTCCTGTGAGGGCCACCGTAGCTTCTCTACAGAGCACTAGCTACTCTCTGCTGTCTCAGACGAGCACATCTTTGTCCTGTGAGGGCCACCGTAGCTTCTCTACAGAGCGCTAGCTACTCTCTGCTGTCTCAGACGAGCACATCTTTGTCCTGTGTGGGCCACCGTAGCTTCTCTGTGCTTCGAAAGGGAGGGGTGAGCGGGTGCAGTTTTACAACCTCACCACCAGATGCTTCTACAATGTACACACTGCACTTTTAAAATAGCTGTTTTCTACGTGAATATATTTTGATCAAATAAATGCAGCCTCGGAGAGCAGAAGAAAAGCATCACATCTTGAACGACTCCAAGCCTTTGAGCGCTAGTGTGTGTGAAGCTGTCGGGATGAGGCGGACAGACAGATGTACGGTAACACAGAACAGACACACAGTGTGTGTGTGAGCGAGAGCGAGTGCGCTCGATTCTGTGGGTGTTGCACACAAACGCTACTCCTGCATGATAGCCCGTCAGCGCTCACAAAAAAGCGTTTTTGTTGCATTGTATTTCATTTTTTATGACAATTAATCACATTTTCTGGCTGGATGATGAATGACAGTGATCCGAGGGGATACAAGCGCTAGTTTTTATTAATGTTCATGTTGTTGATTAAACTATGAAGAACTCACAGCAGCGTATATCTGTGTGAATCTGCTGTCAATTGAGTGACTTTTAACAGAAAGTTAAAGTGAGTGAGTTTTATTTTGCAGATAAAATGCTAAGTTTGGGTTAAACAATGTTAAATATCTGCTTTATGACCTGGACGTGTGTTTTCAAGAGTCCTCAAAACAAACATAATCACATGTGACGACTTCATATGCAAACTTACGTACAATGGAAGAGCATAGACACTGAGATTAAACAGGAATTATGCATAAAACAACAGACGTGGATTGAGAATCCCACTGGTGTGGTATTTAAAGAGCATGTGGAGTGAGTTTAGTCTGGTTGGGTGTGATTTCCTACCGATGCTCCCCAGGAAGCCGTTGGGCGCGGTGTTCTGCTCGGGCCGGAGCGCGCCGGAGTCCTGACTGATGAACTCCAAACTGTCCTGCAGTCTGCAAAGCAATCAAGAGGAGCCATGAGACCCTGGCCAATCTAGCGGTGAACGTGTGATCGAGTGTGCGCTGCTTACGTGTTCAGGCTGCCGTAGGCGCTGCCGCCCGTCCTGGCTGTAAACACTTTACTGAGCATCAGCTGTGGAGGAGATCTGGAAACACACACACACAGCCTAAAATTAACACTTGCCAAGCGCCAAATGTGAGTAAAAATCAGTGTTGGCGTGTGTATGAAACGGTGAAACTCACCGGTAACATTTTTATGAATTCTAGCAAAGCATGAACGATGCTCAAGTTTAAAGAGCAGCTATCGTGTAATTTTGAAATGTACCTTTCATGTAGTGAGTAACATAAGCCTGGCGTGGCTATACTCAACTCTAGTCAGAATATGAGTCTGGTACCGCTCCATTGGGCTTTGATTATGGGCTGTGTTTCAACCGAGCCAGGAAAGACCTCAATTGGATAGACCCACAACCAATCAGAGCAACGGAGCGACGCGTAACGTTAGTTATCAAATGTTAACAGAACTCGACTGCACTGTGTTGCCAAGTCCGTGTTTTTCCCGCGGGTTGAAGTGACCCCAATTATGTGATTTATATAAACCCAGGAATGCGAATTTTAGCAGGCAACCTTTCCAAAATAACATATTTTGCCAACCAAACGCCTTTTTTCCAGAGATCCCCGGAGAGTTGTTGTTTTGGGCTATAGTTTTGAGTAGCAATTGCGCGACATTGCAAAAAACGTGGCAACCCTGTCTGCACGCAGCTGGATTAAGTAACGTTACAAGAAAAGATGAGTGTAAAGCGATCTTTGCCAGTGTTGTAATAAAAGAATTGAAGGATACACAGAGTACTTCCCAACACGATCATCGTTTCTGAGAGAAATAGTGAAGGTGAATGCATATACGAACAAGTTCTCCGTTTAGGATAAGAGCAAACTCAACCCAAGCGCCTTTGATGACGTGGATGATTACGATACTGTTGATCATCTGTCCATCATCGTCTAAAGCCCGCCCTGATGATTTCATTGGTCCGAACAGTTTCTGTTCAGGCATAATTACTCCTCTATGGAGCGAGGCCAGACCGAATTGCCAGAGCAAAAAATGTTGTGGGCGGGGCTAAATTCGGCTGGCATCCAGGCTAGTGTAACATAGATCTAAGTGAACAAAAACATCCTGCAAAGTTTGAAATATGACAGTGCACCGTATATAAAGTTATTGTCTTTCAAAAGTAAGAGTTGACTCTGAGTCATTTTTATGAATCGTTAGAAGAAGCTTTTTCTCTGACTAGATGAGGTCAACAAGTTATTTGAATACGATACGCCACTTATTGCACACGCCAGTGAAAACTAGAAAACATCATGAGAAGAGACGCTGTGTTCTGAAGTGCGACTCAAAGCAAACTCTTCTCATCTGAGCATTTGAAGACTAAGAGGCTACAGTTCATAAACACAACTGAACCACAGGAGTCCGAGCCTTGAGCTTTGGTCACGCCATTTTAAAGACGATTGCTTTACCAACTTAAATGCAATTAAACTTGGATTGGCGAGCCGGCTGATATTGAAGGTTCAGTTCCAAGTGTATTTGCATCAGCTTCCTCCTCCGTATGCTAACTGTGAGTGTTATTAATAATTGTTGCTTTTATGTTTTATGTAGCATGCTTAATAATTGTTTGGTTTGTTGTGTAAGCACCGTTTAGCTTCTAGGTCTTCAATGACAATTGTATTGAGATATGTGAATTGTTTGTTGTTGTTTTCTGAGTTTTCTTTAAGAATAGAGTCATACCTCGTTGTAACATAACGTTACTGCATTTTTATTTAATTTTTGGTAAAAAAACGTTATGTTTATGCATCGAGTTAACGCTCCTTTGGCCTGAAGTGACGACTAACGTTACATTGATGCTTCCCATTGAGAAATATCCTGCTCCAGTCGTGGTGTTTGAGATTGAGTTTGTTGATCATTCGCATCTCCAGGCGTTTCCCCTTCATATTCAGGCTCTGGCGGGTCATCGGACCAATCACAACTGACCGGTCACGGCCCAATCACAACTGACCGGGTCGCCCAATCACAACTGACGGGTCATCGGCCCAATCACAACTGACGGGTCATCGGCCCAAATCACAACGCGGGGGTCATCAGACCAATCACAACTGACGGGTCATCGGATCAATCACAACTGACCGGGTCACGGACCAATCACAACTGACGGGTCGCCGGACCAATCACAACTGACGGGTCATCGGACCAATCACAACTGACGGGTCATCGGACCAATCACAACTGACGGGTCGCCGGACCAATGACAACTGGCGGGTCACGGACCAATCACAACTGACCGGGTCACGGACCAATGACAACTGGCGGGTCACGGACCAATCACAACTGACGGGTCAGCGGACCAATCACAACTGGCCGGGTCACGGACCAATCACTACTGGCGGGTCACGGACCAATCACTACTGACCGGGTCACGGACCAATGACAACTGGCCGGGTCACGGACCAATCACAACTGGCCGGGTCATCGGACCAATCACAACTGACCGGGTCATCGGACCAATCACAACTAACCGGGTCATCGGACCAATCACGACTGGCGGGTCGCCGGACCAATCACAACTGACCGGGTCGCCGGACCAATCACAACTGACCGGGTCGCCGGCCCAATCACGACTGACGGGTCATCGGACCAATCACGACTGACGGGTCATCGGACCAATCACAACTGACCGGGTCATCGGCCCAATCACAACTGACGGGTCGCCGGACCAATCACGACTGACCGGGTCATCGGACCAATCGACTGACGGGTCGCCGGACCAACCACAACTGACGGGTCATCGGACCAATCACAACTGACCGGGTCGCCCAATCACAACTGACGGGTCATCGGACCAATCACCGCGAATTAGCGTCACGTAAAGCGGGGTTTTGAAAAGTGAATCACTAAACGAATAATTTGAGAATCGCTGTCAAAACAGGTAAAAATAAATGCATATTAGAAGAAAACTAAAGTCTTTTTTGTCATTGCATGCAAAACTGTTGTTGGGGACTTCTAAAACTATATTTGGAAGATTTTAAATGCCATAATAGGTGCTCTTTAAGCCTTGCCTATTTAAATATTCAAGAAAGCCGCGTCTCAGAAAAACGGAGCTCTCTTTCACGTCTTCTTGCACTTGAGTGGACAAATTCTCACGTTATGTCAAGAAATAGTGAGTATCCGAGAAAACACGGTTCATCATGTCTGAATGTAAACAGTTGAGAAAGTGGTAACACTTTACAATAAGGTTTCATTAGTTAACATGAACTAATGATGAACTGCACTAATAAAGCATTTATTTGTCTTTGTTAATGTTAATTGTAACATTTACTAATGCATTAATAAAATCTTGTTAACATTAGTTAATGCACTGTGAACTAACATGAACAAAGATTAACTAGTGCTGAGGTGTTGTTCATGGTTAGTTCATGTTAACTAATGCATTAACTAATGTTAACTAACATATTGTTAAGTGTTAGCGAGAAAGTAAACGCATGTGTCAGTGTTTCATATTTAGGGGTGTGGAAATGAATCGTTTCGTTGATTTAGTTTTAGTCACCTGAATTGTTTTTAGTTTTAGTCTAGTTTTAATCGACTAAAATCTAATGAGTTTAGTTCAATTGTAATGCATTAAATGAGCATTTGAGCGTTACATCACCGACTGTTACTGAACTCACATTGTGTTTTTGACATTAAAAATACACGAAAGAGCTCAATTCACTTTTGTTTTAAACATCTATATAGTTTTTATAACTTTGTATTTCTGTTTTAGTGAGTATATCAGGTTAAGCTAAAGCTGTTTGTTTATTTATTTAAGTAATGGAGATTTTTAATGGTTTTATGTAACTATTATAACCCTGATACTGAATATGTGTCAAATACTGGTCTTTCCTCCTGACTATGAATTAAATGGGAATTAAATTAAATACAGTTTATTATGTAACCAAAAACTAATATATAATGCGTGACTTTTAATTATAAACAAGCTCTGAATACACCGGGACTCTTATTTTGAAACTATTGCAGCCGCTCTTTAAAGCTCAGATGAGGAGATCAAATATGCGTTGTTACAACCGTCTAAAACACATGTTACTATATACACATCGTAAAGTCAACATTGTCCTTGTTCATCAGCATTAATTCATAAACCATT
>CM040930.1:1721905-1759405 GCA_023029165.1 Gobiocypris rarus | reverse complement strand
TTTGAGTAGCACAGATCATCTGTGTGACTGCTGTGGTCACATGACAGCTAATGACAAACAACGTGCATACGTGACCGAGAGAGCAGAGACACGCCTCCCGTCATGTGCATGTGGAAGAATGCGCACACACACACACACACACACACACACACACACACACACAGCTGATGCTGTTATTAGTGGAGATAAGGCCGCCGGTTCACATAGCACTCACCGTGACAGGGGCATCTTCCGTGCTTCTCTTTCTGGTGTCCGAGTCGAAGAGGACGTTCCTGCCGCGCCGCTCGCAGTCCTGGTAGACGATGAGGCGGATCTGGCTGGGCTCCAGCTCCGGAGAGGACCAGCTGAGAAGGACAGACACACACATGAGTGAGCACAAACACACTGTTTGGGCCGCCGACCCAACTCCAACCAGAGCATCTGCAGGACCTATTATGCGTTAGTACATGTTCAGATTTCTTCAGTGCATAAAGTTCCCAAGCACAAAGTCTTCTCTATATCAGCGTCTCAGTTCCTGAACTCCTGAAACGCCTCCATTGTAGTCTTGAGGTTTCTTCCGGGAACACACATCACAATATTCCTCATTGTAATAATTATTGGGCAGCATAACGAGGTGGGGCCTGGTTAAGTTAATTAGTAGTATGTTGAAACTGGCGGTTATGGTAAGGGGCGGGACATTTCCCAAACACCAATCACAACACACTACTCCAGCCGACCAATCAGAGCACAGTGTGCTTCTCAGAAGGAGGGGGTTCACAGAGACAGGAACTAAACAGAACGTTACAGCCAGACTGGGAAGAGATGCGGAAACCTGTGGACAGAATCGTGGAATCCAGACAAATTTACAGTATAATGCAGAATGTCATGGAATTTTGTAAATTTTGGAATAAATCAAATATAAGGCTGCTTAAATCATGATGTGGACTAGCGTTACAACACCAACACATACTCATGAACGTCTCACTATATGAGGATTGAACACATGAACAAATGTACATTCGCTTCTTTTCGATCCACCGGCTGAATGAAACGCAAACTCACTCGCTGACAGTAGTGGCGCTTATGGAAGAGCAGAAATATAGCGGTTACCCTGGTAATGAAGAAATGCCACGGGTTTGCACGTAATATAATTAATCGACAATAAATCAGTGGCTTGGCATTAAAGTGTGCTGTGAACTACTCTGGAAACACGAGCCTGTGATAGGGACTTTTCTAATACCTTGTAAGATATGGCTTTAAATTTGATACAACGGGACTTTTTGCGGACCCACGGGACCCTGTGGAACAGCTCCCGCACCAGCCGTGTGCTGGATAAAGGCAGGAGCGGCTCAGACTCGGGCTATTTCTGTGCTCTGCGTCAGGGCAGGTGAAGAAAGGAGGCGAGCGCAAGGCTGTTTACTCGTCACATTCCCAACGGCTGGACTCATACTCCGTCCAAATCATCCGCTTTATCAGCAATCCAGACAAACAACAGCGTCATTGTGAATGACCTGCCGTCTGAGCGCGGTTTAAGACAGACACACACAGACTCAGGGCTTTTGCTTAAACACTCCAAAGCAGCGACATTCCTCAAATGAGCCAAGAATAACACTTCACACACACACACCTCAAATTATCAAAACTCAAATCCCAGACACACACCACAGCTGATCAGAAGAACAGATCAAATACTCAACTTCTTCTGTCATCCTAGTATTAATCGAATAAAAGCATAAGGGAACACGTTTTCCCACAGTGCATCTGTACTGGGAAAAATCACAGTTTCTCAAAGACAGACCAGCTAACATCAATTATATAGACTGTAATACACATTTATAGGCCTAATTACACAAAATAAAACAATTAGCATCAATTATTACTATGCATTTAAACACAGCAATTCTCTGTTATAATCCACAGATATCTCATCAAACATTGTGCAACTTTTCAATCCACAAAATCACCAGCATTGACCATGAATTTACTGTAGTAGCGCTAACTGTAACCATGGGATTGTGGCAGAAACTCTCAAATGTCTTTGCATTATTTATTTCCAGGTTCATGCAAACAATTTGAGAGTGCATTTCAAGCTCTTCTCACTTTTTACAGCACTTCAAAACTCAAAAGATTATCCAAACGTAATGTTATATTTACTGTGATGATAACCAGTAGATGGCGGCAGAGGAGCGCTCGTTGACTTATTAGACATTTCCACGCGCTAACATTTTTTTCACACGTTTTGCTTTTGAATTCATAGACATTATGAAATCACTATTATAAAATATCACATCATCGAGAAATACACTTGTCAAAGTGAAGTCGCAAAATCTCATCAAATTGCGACAATCTCAGAGAAAACAAGTTGTTAATAAAAGTTAATTTTATCTGCATCTCAGTGCTTTATTGTTAAATGTGCTTTTTCAAGAAATAAACATGCAATATTATTAATAACCGCACTAATTAAATGCAAAATAATCACTTTTGTTTGTTTTATATATTTTATATGCAGTAATAGTTGCGCCCCTTAAGTTTCTAAATGCGCTACTAAATTTCTCAAGTTTTCAAAGTAAGTGATATACAGTATTTAATGCAATCAAAGAAAAAAAAGTAACTAGTTAAATTAAAGAAAAATTGTGAGTTATCCCTTGCGTTACGGTTTCAAGGGAAAAGTAATGAATTACTTAGTAAAGCATTACACCCAACACTTGCAACAATTTAGTACTACTACTAATAATAATATAATTATTAATAGTAATAATGATTGCCATTTTCCCCACATTACACAGTGATGAGAAGGATTGTGAGGATTAAGTGTTATTCCCAGGGGGGCGGGTGACCGCGAGGGAAGCCAGATCTAGACTGTCCAGCCTGTTAGCACTGCCTGTAATCTCCTGACCGTTACACAACAAGAGCGGCTCACAGCGAGGACGACACACACAACATCCGTCCAGCACTACAGCAGCGACTGCAAACCCATGCGGGCGTCAGGTACCTGGGCGTCTGTGCATCTGAACCCGCACGCGTCCCCATCCTCGCTAGTCCTCAGCACAGAGCGCTGCTAAGAATAGCGCTGAACTAAATTCACAAAACAACATGAGACTGTGAGGTGACCTCCAGGCCGAGCTGGACAGCGGCGGGCGAGACATGCGGACGAGCCGTGGGACGCGGTGGAACTGGAGAAAGTGCGGTGCGTGCTCTTCAGCGCTCGCCCTGGGACTGGAGGTCAGCGCAGATCATGTTGGGAGTTACATAAAGAAACCATCCAGACCGTGACGCAGTTCCTGTCCGCTAGCCGCTTCTGAATGCATGCAGGAGGAATGTTTCCAGGCCGCATTCCTATCAGCTCGCTCAAGCAGAGCCCACGGGACAATAATAGAAGCTGGGCAGTGAAGGAGCACAGCTGCTGGTCAGCGGCACAGTTACTCTCAGCCTCCGTCACGGAGCACTCAACCCTGTCCAATTACATTTAACTTCATGACATCTGATTAATCAAACAGACGTTTAATCGCATGAATTCATAAAACTTTAAAGGGTTAGACATTCTGTCATTTTTGATTGATTTGGTTGTGAGTGCAGTGTGCTTGCAGAGACTCCGCCCACACGCTCTTCTGATTGGCTGTGATTTGTGATTGATTTGGTTGTGAGTGCAGTGTTCTTGCAGAGAGACTCCGCCACACGCTCTTCTGATTGGCTGTGATTTGTGATTGATTTGGTTGTGAGTGCAGTGCGCTTGCAGAGAGACTCCGCCCACACGCTCTTCTGATTGGCTGTGATTTGTGATTGATTTGGTTGCGAGTGCAGTGTGCTTGCAGAGAGACTCCGCCCACACGCTCTTCTGATTGGCTGTGACTTTTGATTGATTTGGTTGTGAGCAGAGCCATATAGAGTGAGAGTTGCGACAACGGAAGTTCAAAACGCTTGATAGTCACGTGATTCATGTAGACCTCGAATAGTTCCAGGAAGTGCTTTGACGGGCAATTCAAATTGATAGTCACAGTGACAGAACTGCGCTTTTTGGTAATTAATAGTCAATAAAAGCATTGATTTTCAATAATTTTATTACACATCGACATGTGTATGTAGCATGAGTATGTAGTTACAGCGATGTTGTTTTTAAAATATATATTTTTTTAATGATGAATAATCTACACAAGCAGGCTTTAATGTACAAGTTATTTTGATTAAAATGTGCTGATCATTTAAAATCTTACGGATTAAACGTCTTACCTTTTAAAAGTGCATCTCAAACGGTCTGTTCTGCTGTAACTCTATGGCGCGGCTGCTACTTCCGGGAACTATTGAGAGTCTCCACGAGCCGCCATTGCTGTAAAAAAAAACGTTCCATTGGAGTCTATGGAGTTGTCGCGACTCTCACTCTATATGGCTCTGGTTGTGAGTGCAGTGCGCTTGCAGAGAGACTCCGCCCACACGCTCTTCTGATTGGCTGTGATTTCTGATTGATTTGGTTGGGAGTGCAGTGTGCCTAGAGAGACTCCGCCCACACGCTCTTCTGATTGGCTGTGATTTGGTTGTGAGTGCAGTGTGCTTGCCGAGAGACTCCGCCCACACGCTCTTCTGATTGGCTGTGATTTGTGATTGATTTGGTTGTGAGTGCAGTGTTCTTGCAGAGAGACTCCGCCCACACGCTCTTCTGATTGGCTGTGATTTGTGATTGATTTGGTTGTGAGTGCAGTGCGCTTGCAGAGAGACTCCGCCCACACTCTCTTCTGATTGGCTGTGATTTGTGATTGATTTGGTTGTGAGTGCAGTGTTCTTGCAGAGAGACTCCGCCCACACGCTCTTCTGATTGGCTGTGATTTGTGATTGATTTGGTTGCGAGTGCAGTGTTCTTGCAGAGAGACTCCGCCCACACTCTCTTCTGATTGGCTGTGATTTCTGATTGATTTGTTTGGGAGTGCAGTGTGCTTGCAGAGACTCCACACTCTCTTCTGATTGGCTGTGATTTCTGATTGATTTGGTTGTGAGTGCAGTGTTCTTGCAGAGAGACTCCGCCCACACACTCTTCTGATTGGCTGTGATTTCTGATTGATTTGGTTGTGAGTGCAGTGTTCTTGCAGAGAGACTCCGCCCACACGCTCTTCTGATTGGCTGTGATTTGTGATTGATTTGGTTGTGAGTGCAGTGTTCTTGCAGAGAATCCGCCCACATGCTCTTCTGATTGGCTGTTATTTGTGATTGATTTGGTTGCGAGTGCGGTGTTCTTGCCGAGAGACTCCGCCCACACACACTCCTCTGATTGGCTGTGATTTGTGATTGATTTGGTTGTGAGTGCAGTGCGCTTGCAGAGAGACTCCGCCCACACGCTCTTCTGATTGGCTGTGATTTGAGATTGATTTGATTGTGAGTGGAGTGCGCTTGCAGAGAGACTCCGCCCACACGCTCTTCTGATTGGCTGTGATTTGTGATTGATTTGGTTGCGAGTGCAGTGTTCTTGCCGCGAGACTCCGCCCACACACTCTTCTGATTGGCTGTGATTTTAAATAAAATGATTGATTGCCTTTGTCGTGTCTCGTAGTTGTAGCGTCTTGTTTGGACATGGTGTAAGACCTTTGTTCATCTTCGCAACACAAATTAATATATTTATAATGAACTCTGAGGGATTTCTTTCCCTCCATTGAAAGTATATTCACCCAAAACTTCAAAACGTTCTTTAAGAGATGGTAAAGTCCTTATGAATGGAGCGGTTTAATCCAAGTCTTCAGAAGAGACACACTCGCATTATAAGATGAACAGTCAATGAATGACTAATTTACAAATACTCCACAATCATCACAATACACACTCACATGATCCAGCAATGAAAGAATGACACACGCTGACATCATCTCATATGACACACTCTGTCCGGTCATGAGCACACACACACACACACACATGACAAAAAAATACATAACTTACTGTATAAGGAAGAATGTCACAGAACTGCCCAATTTTGGAATAATAGCTAGGTCTGTAGTTTCCCACACATCTGAACTGAACGCAGCTAAAAGCACTCGGTTCTGAGCCATCAGCGAGATTCAACCAGAAGACAGGAGGCATACGGGTCAATGACGGGCCGTAGCATATACATTAAACATACACTACATTAAATGACCCTATTAATGACTCATGTGTGTATTCATTATAAACATCTTTAAGGAACTATTGAACTCAAAAGTCCCAAAAATGTAATTCCGGCTTAAATTTAATAAAAGTGCTTAAAATCTACTTGGGCATAATTGTATTGATGTTTTCAATGATACCTACAAATATAGTGATAATAATAAGCTAAGCTTATTTACGTTATGACAGAAATACTTTCTCTAATGTCATTCCTGGATAACACATATCCATGACTATTTTGGACCATAATGCATTTTGGTATGTCATGTGACATAATATCGAATCAAAAGAAGGAGGAGCGTCTCTTAATGCTGATCTTCTGATAACACTAATGAAACGTGTCTAGTTTTTCATTAATTATTACTTTTAGCCGTAGTTGTTATGAGGGATGTGTGAGACTAGTCCACTTGGAAAATAATTAGGCATGCATGATATTCACAAAACGTGATATTGCAATATCGACATAAATTTTTATATTAAAATGACAAAAGTTGCGAAAAATGCATCAAAAATAGATTCATAACAAATAAAACAAGTTTTCTTACAACACAAGGTTTATTTCAACTGACGGTCATATTGAACTGGTGGTACAGTATGAAATAAATAAAGATATAAAGAGCATGTCTATATAACAGGACATGCTGTACTGGTTGTACGCACACTGCATTATAAAAAACAGTAAATAAAAGATCACATCTACAGAACAGGACATGTTAGAAACAATAAAAATAAATATAGCCGCGAGCAGCCATTAACAGGGCCAAGACATGCCAACATGGCTGAAAGTGCTAGACCAACTGCAACAATGAGCCATTAAAGGCACTTTAAGATGATTTTAGGCAAAATCATGTATACAGTCACTAATAAACTGATTTAATAGTTTATCACTTTTGACCAATCGGTCAAAAGTGATAAAGTGACACTACACTCAATCAAATCAATCTCAAATCACAGCCAATCAAAGAGAGTGTGGTGAGTCTCTCTGCAAGCACACTGCACTCACAATCAAATCAATCTCAAATCACAGCCAATCAGAAGAGTGTGTGGGCGGAGTCTCTCTGCAAGAACACTGCACTCACAATCAAATCAATCTCAAATCACAGCCAATCAGAAGAGTGTGTGGAGTCTCTCTGCAAGCACACTGCACTCTAACCTCATCAATCTCAAATCACAGCCAATCAGAGAGTGTGTGGAGTCTCTCTGCAAGAACACTGCACTCACAATCAAATCAATCTCAAATCACAGCCAATCAGAAGAGTGTGTGGTGAGTCTCTCTGCAAGCACACTGCACTCACTACCTAATCAATCTCAAATCACAGCCAATCAGAAGAGTGTGTGGGCGGAGTCTCTCTGCAAGCACACTGCACTCACTACCTAATCAATCTCAAATCACAGCCAATCAGAAGAGTGTGTGGAGTCTCTCTGCAAGAACACTGCACTCACAATCAAATCAATCTCAAATCACAGCCAATCAGAAGAGAGTGTGGGCGGAGTCTCTCTGCAAGCACACTGCACTCACTACCTAATCAATCTCAAATCAAAGCCAATCAGAAGAGAGTGTGACGAAATTGATGTGGTGTAGTCAGATTGAGGTGACGATGACACAGGCAAAGTTTGGTGTCATTATGTCAAAGCATTGCAGAAAAACAGCCTCAAGAGTCATGTTGGCATCATGCCTCCACTTCGTCACGGCGGTTTATGAAAACGGTTTTGTCTGTTGACACGAAATTAATAACATTTTACTGTCATGGTCTGAAGATGTTACGATTCAATTTTGGTAAAAATCAGACAACTGGTCTAAGAAGAGTTCGAAAAAGTAAAATCGCGAACAGGAAGTTGGGCCAAATATGGTAAAATTGGTATCTATTTTTTTTGGCATGACCCAATGAATGTATTATACCACTTTTTTGATATTAGCATTTTTGGAAAATTCATTATAACTTTTGTCCACAAGATGGCGCTGCCCCGAAACTTTTTGAGTGCCTGCAAGGTTTGGTGCTGAAGACACATGCCGAGTTCCGTAATGATACGCCAATGCGTTCGTAAAATATAGCACTTCTTGACAAAATTCAAAATGGCTGACACCTAAAATGGTATGGCTCAGGCGTGATGCCCCGAATCTAAAGAGACCAGTTTTGTGATTTTTGGCTAAAGTTATTATCAAAAATATCAAATTTTTGTATCTCTGGATCACGAGGTGGCACTGCGGAGAAACGAACAGCAATATTCGATATTGCCTGACTTTCATTTTTATGGGCACATTATTCGAGAACAGTTTGAGTAATCATCTTAAGTCTAATATTGTTTTATTAGCATAGTCTCAAGATGATCTGGTTCAATTTTCGTAAAAATTGGATCAACGGCCTAGGAGGAGTTAGGGTGCAATCGAATCGCCATGAGCCAAGGAATCAGGACAAACAAATTTTGTTTCTATCTCTTATGGTTTAAAAGTTATTAGCATAAACATGAGTGACAATTTGGCCAGGTGGTGGCGCTAGAGGGATTGAGTTAGAGACTTCAAATTTGTTATGGTGACAGATCAGACTGTCCTCTATCTGTGTGACAAATTTCACATCTTTCCCGCAAGCGGTTCTATGGGCTGCCATAGACTCCAAGACAGAAGACGGATAATAATAATAAGAAGAACGGGAAGAATGGTAACGATTTCAATAGGTGCCTCCACATCTTCAATGCTTAAAAAAAAAGTAAAAAGAAATGTCACTGGTGATTTCGGTATGTATCTGAGTTTTTGTCGTTCTTTGTGCTACTAGCAAAAGCACTCACTAGCGAGGCTTGTTTGGCTAGATCTGGTGTATTAACGGCAACAGGGTTTTGGGTGGTAGTATCAAGCACTCGTCAGTGGCTAATGGCGGATCTTAAGATGCTAATATAGTAGGGGTGTAACGATATATCGTTAAACGATATATCGCGATATAAAATGTGACGATATGTATCGTTGATTGAAACGATATGATTCGCGATATATATATATATATATATATTATATAGCTCAACTTGCTGTAGTAGGCCTATTTATAAGGTAGCCTATAATTCACCCAAACACAAATTAATAAAATGTACCACAAATGTAAATTCTGTCATCATGTACTCACCATCAAGTAGTTTTTCGTTTAACTTCCAAATACAAATGAAGATTTTCTTTATGAAACCTGTGGGATTTCTGTCCCTCCATTTTTAAAGTCCATTCCTCTCAAACTTAAAAGATGCAAAAAATGTCATAAAGGCATCGTAATAATAACTAATTGAGTGGTCTAATTCAAAGTCTTAAGTCTTCAGAAGAGGCACAATGGCTTTATAATATGATGAATATATTTAACACGACGCGCATACTGTAGTAAACACGGATGTTCAAATGACTGAGTGATGCGCGAAAACAACATGAGAGGGAATAAATGCAGATAGTTTAATCCGAATCGTGATATACATATCGACATATATGTCCTTTAGCAAAAATATAAAAAAATAGTAAAAAAACAACAACTTTATTTTGGCTTAAAATATCGTGATATATATATCGTATCGTGAGTTCAGTATCGAGATACATATCGAATCATGACACGAGTGTATCGCTACAACCCTATAATATAGGTTTGATGTATTTCCCTTTTAATCTTCAAATGAATATAATATTTTGAAAAGAGTTTGAGGATGGTTTTTATGGTAATCCTGTCCTTTACATTAATGTTACCCATATGCGTGTCAGATCACACACACATCTGTGTTTTGTTGAGTTAAGGATGAAACAAGTCTTATTTACTTTATTGGAAAAAGAAATCCAGCTTTCTCTTGCTTTGGTTCTGATTTATCAGCCAAAATGAGTCCATGTGAAATCCCACATGGATCATATTAATTGATTAAACTGCAGTTCTCCGAGCACTGATCGTTTGTTGAGCTCTAATTATGGATATCAGTGCATTTGTCTATGCCAACATCGGTGGAAATGAAATTCATTTCAAAATAAATCACCGGAATATGACATTTTCATGGGGAAAAAGGTTAATTACATTAAAACGAGTGCACACACACACACACACACACACACACACACACACACACACACACACACACACACACACACACACACACACACACACACACAACACTCGAATAACTGTCAAATTTATATTTTTCCAAATGTTGAATGCTTATCGGTGTGCGCGAGGAGGTCAAGAGGTCCCGCTCCAACACTGCAGCCTGGGAAAGACTAGCCAATCGTAAAGACAGCACTTGACCTGTGACCCTAGAGTAGTGCACACGCCCTCAGTGCTTGACCCCGCCTGGGCTTTGAGCTGATGCCATGCCTCAGATCACAGGAGCGCCTGTATAAATGAGTGACCAGCGGACAGGTCTGAGATCAGGCACTCAATACCGGTTTGACTTTCCCTGGCAGCCCAACAGACTCACGCCCTGCTCTGTGTGAATTTGTGGACACTGCATGAAGGATTTATATATATCAGGGTTTCTGCAGGTTTTATGAAGACGTTTTAAGACTTAATTAAAGAAACGTATTGAATAAATCGAAGGGGTCATCACACGTCTATGCTCTCTAATGCAAAGGAGTCTGAAAACACAACACATCTCCATTAATAAAATACAACAGCTAAAAGTTTGAGATCAGAAATCTTGTGAAAGTGATTTTATGATTAAAACAAGAGCAAATATCAACCAATGTGTTCATAAACATCAGCTGAACTCAGATGAGAGCGATGTTCAGACCCAATTACGTTTTAAGATCAAAATTCTTCATTTTTTGTGTTATTAATGTGTCCTGGTTTAAGGAGGTTTGGATATTGGAGCTGGAGAACAGAAATCCTATTTTTTGCAGCACATGCAATTTAATTTAGGGTTATATATTTTCAGTTTTTAATGGTCAGATGACTCTCACTCATCTTCTGAACACTAATGGAGAGATCTGGGATGAGATGGAGAGATCTGGGATGAGATGGAGAGATCTCGGTCCTCCATTGACAGGCTAAGCAACTTCCACTGAGGCTTCAGAAAGCTCATAAAGAGATCTGATCCGTACGGGACAGATCCAGAGGTTCTGACGAGACTCCATGGCTTTATATGAGGAAGGAAAGACTGACGGGTTTGAGCGACATTAGGGCGAGGAAATGATCCCGGGATTCTCATTAATGGGTGAACTGGCCCTTTAAGAGTCTGACCGACTGCTGATTTATTCAGACAAACTTTGACAAACACCAGGATATTCTGCTTTATACAGTAAATCCTGAATGGATTCTGCAATTCTGTCCACATTTTCAGCATCGCAGAAATCATAGGGCGCTAATTTAATGCCTTGATATTGAATTTAAGATTTTCTGCTCCAATTAACCCTGTTTATGAATATAAATCCCTCATGCAGCCTGTCCAGTTTATCCAAGATAGACATTAATTCAGTAAAATTGTGATTTTTTTTTAGGGGAATCGCTTAAAATATGAAATACAACTTTTAGCTCTTATTTTACACAATATTAAACCCTTCACTTGTGTGTGAAATTAAAATATTTTCACAAATTCTAGATGAAATTAAATAAAGGAATGCATATATATATATATATATATATATATATATATATATATATATATATATATACACCTCCTAGTTTTCCATGAACACAATGCATTTAAAATCAGCCGCTGAAGCATCAGGAGTGTGACGAGGACCTTCAGATCCTGTCCTTATAAATCCCAAACCCGCTTCCAGGAGCTTATAGTCTAACGCAGAGCATGTGGAGATGATGGGATTTATCCCTCCACCCATCCACATCCATGCATTCAGACCTTCAGATCCAGCAAACACTCCGACAGCGCGAGGCTGTTTGATGGCACGGTCACGTGCCAGTCGCGCGCGCGCACACACACACACACATCATCGCCAGCGTTAGATCACTAAAGCGGTGAAATATGACCTTAATGCGAGTCAACAACATCGCGTTCAACACACGCTCTGAGGAGTACACAATACGTGTGGAGAAAAGTGAAGGGTCGAGGCTGGAGATACCTCACACAACACGACTGTACACGAACACACACGCATCCACAGATCCCTCGAGTGTGTGTGTGTGTGTGTGTGTGGTATTAGCGCCCACCGGAAGCTGCTCGACACGTAACGTTACCTGAACACCGCGTCCTCTCTGCTGCTCTTCGCCGGCGGTGAAAGCGCATTTCTCTTGTTGAAGAGTTTGTGAAACAGCGTGGGGGCCATCATGGACCCGCAGTTTGAAGGGAAAGTGCTTTTGTTGCTCAAATCCTGAGGCACACTCGGTTCCAGCAGACGGACTCCATTTGTGGGACAGTCATATGACTGCCGTTAGTCACACGAGCTGCTTGGCAACGCCACCGCGCTCCGATTGGTCGATCATCTGCAGCGCTGCCCTCCGCCTTCCTGATTGGCTGATATTTTTGTTTATAGACCACGTGGTCAGAATGGCTGTGTTGATGTTTTGGGGTTAAAACCGATGCATTTCATCTGTACTGTATGGAAAAACATATTTCATAATTATGACACAAACTGTGATGAAAATTAAATTAAGACGTAAAAAGTCATAATAATGACTAATGTCGACTTTCCCCCTGATATTTTCGACTTTTAAACCTCACTTGTTACGTAGTATGTTATCATTTGACTTCATAATGACGTCATAATTATAGTATAATCATCATTTCTACTTTTTGTCATAATTATGACATAATAATAATATTTGTAATGGACTTTACATTTCTGCAATCTCAAAGTGCTACACAGTATCTAGAAGTACAATAAAAAACACAGTTAATTAAATACAAAAAATAATAAGGTCAATTATAAGATAAAAAGTCAAAATGATGATGTAAAGTCATAATCATGACATACAAGGCATTATTAGTGACGAATTCAAACTCAATTCCGACTTTTTAAACCTCATAATTATAACGTAGTATGTCAATTTAAACTTTTTATCATAATAATGGCATATGTCATAATCATAAGGTATCATCATTTTGGCTTTTTTGTTATAATTATGATACAAGGTCAAAATGATGACTTGGTATTAATAATATCATAATTATGACACACAAGTCATATTTATGAGATGAAAAGTCGAAATGATGACGTAAAAGTCATAATCATGACATAAAAGTCATAATTGTGACTAATTTTAAACCTCACAATTATTACGTAGTGTGTCATAATTTCAGCTTTTTATCATACTAATGACATAATATATTAATTATATTAGGCCTATATCATAATTTCAGCTCGTGTCATCATTATGAATTGTTATTTTTAATCTCATAATTATGACACACTGAGTCATATTTATGATATGAAAAGTCAAAAATATGATGTTAAACTCATTATTATGACTAATTTCAACTCTTTTCCACAATTTCGACTTTTTAAAAATCCTAATTATTACGTAGTATGTCAATTTCAGATTTTTATCACAATAATAACATAATATATCAATTATAGTATATAATAACTTTTGCCTTTTTGTTACAATTATGAAAAAAAATATTGTAAATTTTTATATGGTAATTATGACTAAGTATGTGACCAGACAAAAGTGGATTTAATGATGTAATAGTCATAACCATGACATAAAAGTCATAATTATGACTTATTTCCAAGTTTTAAACTTCATAATTATTACAAAGTATGTCATAATTTCATCTTTTTATCATAATAATGACATGTCAATTAAAGTCATAATAATGACAAAATGTTGAAAACATGACTTGGTATTTTTAATCTCATAATTATGAATAAGTATGTCATGAATATTATTCAGTTTGTTATAATTATGACACAAAAAGTCATTTTTGAGATGAAAAGTTGAAATTGTTATGTAAAGACTAATTTCGTCTTTTTAAACCTTTTTTATTACGTAGTATGTCATAATTTAAATATTTTTTATCTCATAATTATGAATTACCACAGCATGATTTTTCATATAACAATGCACCTAATGCTTAAACAGAAACATAATTTAGTAAATCAGTTATTAGTATTTTAGTAATTATTATTTTACACATAAACAGCACTGCTATTATAAATAATTTTATTTACAAGATTCTCTTCCCATTAAATTCCATGTGAAATCCTGAAATGAAAACCTGTCCCTAACTTTACCCTTAAACTTACCCATACCACCACTCCTGTCCCTAACTTTACCCTTAAACTCACCCATACCACCACACCTGTCCCTAACTTACTAAACTAACATACACCACCACCTGTCCCTAACTTTGCCATTAAACTAACATACACCACCACACCTGTCCCCTAACCCCTTAAACACCCACACCACCACACCTGTCCTAACTTTGCCAAAACCACCGCCCCTGTCCTACTGCGTAAACACCCACCACCACCTGTCCTACCCTGCCTTAAACCCTGCCCGTACCACCACACCTGTGCCTAACTGCCGTACCCCATACCACCACCTGTCCTACACGCCCTTAAACTAACCCACCACCACGCCTGTCCTAACACCCTTAAACTAACATACACCCACACACTGTGCTCTGCCCTAAACTTACCCATACCACCTCCTGTCCCTAACTGCCCGTAAACTAACCCATACCACCACACCTGTCCCTACTGTTAAACTAACCCATACCACCACACCTGTACTTTCCTTAAACTTACCCATACCACCACTCCTGTCCCTAACTTTGCCTTAAACTAACCCATACCACCACACCTGTCCCTAACTTTATAAATAACCCATACCACCACACCTGTTCTTTTACCCTTAAACTTACCCATACCACCACACCTGTCCCTAACTTTGCCCTTAAACACCCATACCACCACTCCTGTCCTAACCTTAAACTAACATACACCACCACATCTTTGCCTAACTTTGCCTTAAACTTACCCATACCACCACTCCTGTCCTCTTTGCCCTTAAACTAGCGTACGCCACCACCTGTGCCTACCATAAACTTACCCATACCACCACACCTGTCTCTAACTTTGCCTTAAACTAACATACACCACCACACCTGTGGCTAACTTTAAAAACTTACCCATACCACCACCTGTCCCTCACCTTAAACTTACCCATACCACCGCACTTGTCCTAACTCTGCCCTTAAACACCCTCACCACACCTGTTCCTAACTTTGCCTTAAACTTACCCATACCACCATCTGTCCTAACTCTGCCCGTAAACTTACCCCACACCCTGTCCTAAGTCTGCCCTTAAACTTACCCATGCCACACCTGTCCCTGCTCTGCCATCTTGCCTCACCACACACCTGTCCCTAACTGCCCAAACTTACCCATACCACCACACCTGTCCTAACTCTACCCTTAAACTTACCCATACCACCACACCTGTCCCTGTCTGCCCGTAAACACCCATAACACCACACCTGTCCTCACGCTTAAACTTACCCACCACCCACCTGTGCCTAACTGCCCTTAAACACCCACACCACCACCTGTGCCTAACTCTGCCCGTAAACTTACCCATACCACCACCTGTCCTAATGCGTAAACTTACCCATACCACCATCCTGTCCCTAACTCTGCCGTAAACACCCATACCACCACACCTGTCCCTAACTCTGTACATACACTAACACCTGTGTGCCTAGCTGCCTTAAACTAACACCGCCACACCTGTGCCTAACTCTGCCCTTAAACTTACCCATACCACCACACCTGTCCTCTTTGCCGTAAACTTACCATACCACCACACCTGTGCCTAACTCTGCCACTTACCCATACCACACCTGTCCCTAACTCTGCCTTCAACACCCATACCACCACACCTGTCCCTAACTCTGCTTAAACTTACCCATAACACCACACCTGTCCCTATTTGCCCTTAAACTAACCACACCAACGCACTGTCCTGTCCCTAAACTTACCCACCACCCCCATCAAACTGTCTAACTAAACACCCATAACACCTGTCCTAACTACTTAAACTAACCCACACCACACACCTGTCCCTAAGCCTTAAACACCCATGCCACCACATCTGTCCCTAACTCTGCCCGTAAGCGTTACCACCATCTGTCCCTAACTCTGTACACTTACCCTACCCATCCTGTCCTAACTCTAACCTTAAACTTACCCATACCACCACACCTGTCCTAACTCTGCCCATAAACACCACACACCTGTCCTAATCTGCCCGTAAACTTACCCATACCACCATCTGTCCCTGTCTGCCCTTCACTTACCTACCACACGCATATCCTCTCTGCCCGTAAACTTGCCCACACCATCCTGTCCCTAACTCTGCCCGTAAAACCCATGCCACCACACCTGTCCTAACTCTGCCGTAGGCTTACCCATACCACCATCCTGTCCCTGCCTCTGCCCGTAAACTTACCCATGCACCACACCTGTCCTCTGCCGTAAACACCCCCTACCACCATCTGTCCCTGCTCTGCCCTTAAACTTGCCGTACCACCACACCTGTCCCTCTGCCGTCTTACCCCACCACCTCCTGTCCTAATCTGCCCGTAAACATGCCACCACACCTGTCCCTAACTCTGCCACACACGTACCACCACACTGTCCCTGCTCTGCGTAACTTACCCGTACCATCGCCTCTCTGCCTACTTGCCCACCTGCCCACCCAACCTGTCTGCCCTTAAACTTGCCCATACCACCACACCTGTCCTAATCTGCCGTAAACTTACCCATACCACCACACCTGTCCTAACTCTGCCCATGCTTACCCTCACCCACACCTGTCCCTGGCACGCGTAAACTGCACCCGTTCAGCACACCTGTCCCTAACTCTGCCTTAAACACCCATACCACCACACCTGTCTAACTCTGCCCTTAAACTTACCCATAACACCACCTGTCCTAACTTTGCCTTAAACTTACCCACCACCACCATGTGCCTGCCTTAAACACCACCACACGCCTGTGCCTAACTCTGCCATCAAACATACCCATAACACCACACCTGTGCCTCTTTGCCCGTGCTTGCCCGCACCACCACACTGTGCCTGTCTGCCAGCCGACTTACCCACCACACCTGTCCCTAACTGCCATCGCTTACCCATACCACCACTCCTGTCCTAACTCTGCCCTTAAACTTACCCATGCCACCTGTCCTAACTCTGCCGTAAACATGCCCATAACACCACAGCTGTGCCTAACTTTACTATTACACCACCGCACCTGTGCTGGCTCTGCCATCAACCCATGCCACCACACCTGTCCCTACCCCTTAAACTTACCCATACCACCACACCGGCTCTGCCCGACCCTTACATACCACCGCACCTAACTACCCCTGCCTGCCACGCTGCCTCACCTGTCCTCTCTGCCCATACTTGCCACCCACACCTGTCCCTGGCCCTTAAACTAACCCGCACGCCCACACCTGTCCTCTGCCCATCACCCATGCACCATACTCTGTCTGCCGTAAACACCTGTTCCACGCCAACCTGTTTTGCCTTAAATACACCACACACCTGTCCCTAACTAGGCTTGCCCATGCCACACGTCTGTCCTGTCATCGCGTTGTACCACTCCTGTCCTGTCTGCCCGACACCCCACCGCCTCCTGTCCTAATCTAACCTTAAACTTGCCGCCACCACACCTGTCCTAACTCTGCCCTTAAACTTACCCGTAACACCACACCTGTCCTGTCTGCCTTAAACTTACCCCCACATCCTGTCCTGTCTGCCCGTAAACCAGTACCACAGCACCTGTCCCTAACTCTGCCCGTAAACTTGCCCATGCCACCATCTGTCCCTAATCTGCCATAAACTTGCCACCCGCCGCCACCTGTCCTGCTCTGCGTACTTGCCCATCCACCATCCTGTCCTAACTCTGCCCTTAAACTTACCCATACCACCACCTGTCCTGGCTCTGCCTTACTTCCCATGCCACCATCCTGTCCCTAACTCTGCCGTACTTACCCATGCCACCACACCTGTCCTAACTCTGCCCGTAAACTTCCCCATGCCATCACGTCCTGGCTCTGCCGTAACTTGCCATACCAGCCTGTCCCTAACTCTGCCCGTGACTTACCCATACCACCGCACCTGTCCCTAACTCTGCCGTACTTGCCCGTACCACCCATCATGTCATACTCTGCCATAAACTTGCCCATGCCACCACGCAATCTGCTCTGCCCGTAAACGCATGCCACCACACCTGTCCTGCTCTGCCCGTAACCCATACCACCACACCTGTCCCTCTGCCCACTCCCTGTCCCTCTTTTGCCGTACTTGCGTTTCCAACACAACCTGTCCCTAACTCTGCCCGTAAACACCCGGCGCCACCACTGTCCTGTCTAACTGCGTAAACACCCATAACACCACACCTGTCCTAACTCTGCCCGTAAACGCCCATAACACCTGCACCTGTCCTTTGCCCGTAAACTTACCACACCACCACCCTGCTAACTGCCCATAAACACCCATACCACCACCTGTGCTAACTCTGCTAAACATACCCACCACACCTGTTGCCTGCCGTAAACTTGCCCATGCTACCACACCTGTCCCTAACTTTGCCATCCTCACCACAACGCCTGACCTAACACGCATGCTTACCTATGCCACCTGTGCCTGCCGTAGGCTTACCTGTCACCACCACACCTGTCCCTAACTCTGCCCGTCTTACCCGTCCACCACACCTGTCCCTAACTCTGCCCGTAAACTTACCCATCCCACCACACCTGTCCCTAATGCCCTTACCCATACCACCACACCTGTCCCTAACGCTGCCCATCACCCATACCACAACACCTGACTTTTGCCCAAACTTACCTGTACACACCTGTGCCTAACACCCTTAAACTTACCCATACCACCACACCTGTCCTCTCTTAAACTTACCCATCCACCACACTGTCCCTGTCTGCCTTAAACTTACCCATACCACCACACCTGTCCCTAACTCTACCCTTAAACTTACCCCGTCCCACCACCTGTCCCTAACTCTGCCTTAAACTTACCCATCCCACACACCTGTCCCTAACTTTACCCTTAAACTTACCCATACCACCACACCTGTGCCTAACTTTACCCTTTATCCACCTCAATATCAGCAACATTGTTTTGCAATACAATATGAATTGGCGCCACATCTGAATCATCCATTTTCCAAACCTTTTCATTACTATTTGATCTGTCATCTTTGCTACGTTTCAAATGATTATTAAACAGATTTAATTATTAAAATCACTCGTTTTCATTGACTCACTCAAGTGGACTATATTAGTGGATTAATGTAGGGAATAGTGAATGAGGGTATAGGGGGAAATTTCGAACACAGAAACGAGCTGCTTGGCAACACCACTTCACTCCGATTGGTCGATTATCTGCTGCTCATCCATCCTTCTTCTTTTGGTATAAGTGGCGGTTAGCAAACCAACTTTAAGGTACATTACCGCCACCTACTGGACTGGAGTGTGAGCAGCAGGAATGTATAACATTATTTAATATATATACTAGAAATCCATACAAATTTTTCTCACTCATCCTATATTTTTTTCAGAAAATTTATTAAGAGACACTTTTGTTTTTCCCAGCAAATTCTTTAGTATCATGTTCTGCTTTAGTATCAAAATGTGTTTTGTATTCTTGTGTATTGCAGTGGGTGCAGAGTCCAGTGGGGTGTTTCCCTTTTCTATGTAATGTTAGATTTGAGCCAGCATGATCTATTCTAAGACGCTTAATTATTCCTTTCGTCCTTTTTATGCACAAAATAACTCTGTAAATCAAGATCCGTTGCACAATAATCTTTATTATTTGTCTTTTAGTATTTTTTCTTTTACACATACACTATTATAAATAATCTATTATAAATAATTTTATTTACAAGCTTCTCTTCCCATTAAATTCCATGTGAAATCTCATTTACTTTTTCACTCCTGCATTAAAATCCTCAGTTGAGTTCATATTGCATAACTCGTCCTCATTGTACAGAGGCATGTTCCATCAGTGCACGAGTTGTGTATTCATTATGTGTTTGTTTCACCAGATAAATGAGCATTCATCCCTCTTGAGTTCTTCTTTAGGACAGCAAACACTGCAGTATATTCAGATAATAATGTGTGTATCTGACAGTGCTCGCCCTCTGCTGGTCACTCCTGTGCCACAGTCTCTCAGATGGGCGAGAGGATCTATAAAGAACACAAACACATGCTAAAATGAATCCCTGTCGATGTCAGAAGAGTCTATATGGGGAATAAGGAAACAGTTACCGGTCTGGCAGGAAACATGAACGAGCGAGTTTGTTTCAGTCTGTGGAAAAAGGCGTCTCTCTCACAGAGGTCTGCAAAGTCAAAGAATCTCACAGGCCCTGAGGGAATATCTGAGGATTCTGACGCGCTTCTGTCCGGCTGAACCTGCTCATCCTGCTGACCTCCAGCGCCCCGCTGACCTCCAGATCCCCGCTGACCTCTAGCGCCCGCTGACCTCCAGATCCCCGCTGACCTCTAGCGCCCCGCTGACCTCCAGATCCCCGCTGACCTCTAGCGCCCCGCTGACCTCCAGATCCCCGCTGACCTCTGGCGCCCGCTGACCTCCAGATCCCGCTGACCTCCAGATCCCCGCTGACCTCTTCTCTGATCACATTTATGGCTCGACACGTCTCGAACACTCACAACATCACTGAACGTCACTTTCCTGCATTTGATTACTTTTCCCTTCTCTGCAAAACACTGGAAAAAGAAATGTTCTCATTAACATGTGAATGTTGAGTTATCACTCACTCACACACTCACTCACTCACTCACACACTCACTCACTCACAAACTCACTCACACACTCACTCACACACTCAAACACTCACTCACACACACACTCACACACTCACTCACACACACACTCACTCACACACTCAAACACTCACTCACACACACACTCACACACTAACCCTCACTCACTCCTCCTCACTCCTCCTCACTCACTCCTCCTCCTCCACTCACTCCTCACATCTCACTCCATCATCATCATCATCATCATCGCGCGCTTCACTCGCGCATCGCATCATCACATCATCATCATCATCATCGCGCATCATCACTCTCATCGCATCATCATCGTCATCATCATCATCATCGCTCATCATCGCGCATCATCATCGCATCGCGTCATCGTCGCGCATCTCACTCACATCGCGCATCGCTCATCATCGCGCGCTCGCGCTCGCGTCATCGTCATCATCATCATCATCATCATCATCGTCTCGCACTCGTCATCACATCATCATCACCATCACTCACACATCACACATCATCATCATCATCATCTCCTCCATCACTCATCACACTCACACACTCATCCTCCACTCACTCCTCACTCACCTCACTCACTCCTCACTCCACATCATCACTCACTCACACATCTCCTCATCACTCACTCATCATCCACACACTCTCACTCACTCCTCACTCACTCCTCACTCACTCACTCATCATCTCCTCACACACTCACTCCTCACTCATCACTCACTCACTCCTCATCACTCATCCTCATCACATCACTCACTCACTCCACGCCTCCCACTCACACTCCTCTCCTCCTCACTCCTCCTCCTCACTCCCTCCTCCTCACTCACTCATCATCACACACTCTCACACATCACTCACTCCTCCATCATCACTCCTCACACACTCACACACTCCACACTCCTCATCATCATCATCATCACTCACTCCTCCATCACTCCACACACTCACACACTCACTCCACACACACACACTCCTCCTCCTCACACACTCACTCCACACTCCTCCTCCACACACTCACTCCTCACACACACACTCACACTCACTCCTCCTCACTCACTCCTCACTCCTCACACATCACTCCTCACTCACTCACTCACTCACTCACTCACTCACTCACTCACTCCTCCACTCACACACTCATCTCCTCTCACACTCCTCATCACTCACTCACACACACACTCACTCTCACTCACTCACACACACACTCCTCCTCCTCACTCCTCACTCACACATCACCTCACACACACACATCTCACTCATCCTCATCCTCACACACTCACACATCACACTCACTCACACATCTCACTCACTCCTCCTCACACACTCCTCCACACTCACTCCTCACACACTCCTCACACACACTCCTCCTCCTCATCCTCCATCATCATCGCGCTCATCATCATCCTCCTCATCACACATCATCATCATCATCATACATCCATCGCTCCTCATCATCATCATCATCATCATCATCATCGCATCGCGTCATCGCTCATCATCATCGCATCACGCATCACGCATCTCGCATCATCATCATCATCGCTCATCATCATCGCATCGCATCGCATCGCACGCACGCATCATCGCACGCGCATCGCTCCTGCTCATCATCATCGCATCATCATCATCGCTCCGCTCATCATCGTCATCACTCATCGCATCATCATCATCACGCATCATCATCACGCTCCATCACACATCGCTCTCATCACGCACGCACATCGCGCTCCGCACACTCCTCATCATCACGCACACGCTCCGCTCCATCACGCGCATCATCATCATCGCGCATCATCATCATCATCATCATCATCGCATCATCACGCGCATCACTCATCATCATCATCATCACGCACTCATCACATCTCGCGCATCGCATCTCGCGCTCATCCATCGCATCATCGCATCATCCATCATCATCATCATCATCGCGCATCATCACGCGCGCATCATCGCACGCATCATCATCGCGTCATCATCATCATCATCATCATCGCGCGCATCGCATCGCGCGCGCATCATCATCATCGCACTCATCATCATCGCGCATCACGCACCATCGCGCATCATCATCATCATCATCATCATCATCATCATCATCATCATCATCATCATCGCGCATCACGCTCACGCATCGCATCATCATCATCGCATCGCATCGCGCATCGCGCATCATCATCGCATCGCATCATCATCATCGCATCATCATCACGCGCTCGCATCATCATCATCATCACCATCATCATCGCATCATCGCACGCGCATCGCATCATCATCATCATCATCATCACGCACGCATCATCTCATCATCACGCTCCTCACGCGCATCGCATCATCACACTCCATCATCACTCATCGCATCATCATCATCGCATCGCATCGCGCGCGCGCATCACACGCGCATCATCGTCCGCATCATCATCATCATCATCATCATAAATCATCATCCTCCCCGCATCATCATCATCGCACTCGCGCATCATCGCGCACGCGCGCATCATCGCGCATCATCATCATCATCATCTCATCATCATCATCATCATCATCATCATCATCATCGCATCGCGCATCATCGCACGCATCATCATCATCGCATCATCATCGCATCATCCTCACACCGCATCGCACTCGCGCATCATCCTCACTCCTCCTCATCACTCTCATCATCACGCATCATCACTCCATAACTCATCGCTCCATCATCATCCTCACATCACTCCTCATCATCATCATCATCACACACTCCTCTCACATCTCTCATCATCCATCATCACACATCTCCACTCTCACACTCCTCCTCATCACTCCGCACCTCCATCACTCATCACATCATCCTCATCACACACTCACTCACATCCCGCGCTCCATCCACTCATCTCATCATCACACCGCACGCACACACACACATCATCACTCACTCCGCCTCCATCACGCACTCCTCCACTCGCATCATCACAATCATCATCATCCTCAAATCGCATCATCATCATCATCATCATCATCATCATCGCGCGCATCATCATCGCGCGCATCGTCATCACATCATCATCATCATCGCATCATCATCATCATCATCATCATCATCATCGCGCATCATCATCATCATCGCGCATCGCATCATCGCATCGCGCATCGCGCATCATCATCGCGCATCATCGCGCATCATCATCATCGCGTCATCATCATCATCATCATCATCATCGCATCATCATCATCGCGCATCGCATCGCATCGCATCATCATCATCATCATCATCATCGCATCGCGCATCATCGCATCATCGCGCATCATCGCATCATCATCATCATCATCGCGCATCATCATCGCATCGCGCATCATCGCATCATCATCGCGCGCGCATCGCGCGCCATCATCGCGCATCATCATCATCGCGCGCGTCATCATCGCATCGCGCATCGCGCGTCATCATCGCATCATCGCATCATCATCATCGCGCGTCATCATCTCATCGCGCGCATCATCGCGCATCCTCATCGCGCATCATCGCGCGTCATCATCATCATCATCATCATCGCGCATCATCATCATCGTCATCGCGCTCATCATCGCATCATCATCATCATCATCATCGTAAATAAATATCATCGTCATCATCATAAATCATCGATCGCATCATCGCGCGCATCATCATCATCATCGTCATCATCATCATCATCGTCATCATCATCATCATCGCATCATCGCGCGTCATAAATAAATCATCATCGCATCATCGCATCGCGCATCATCGCATCATCATCATCATCGCGCATCATCATCATCATCATCATCATCGCATCATCGTCATCATCATCATCGCATCATCATCATCATCGCATCGCGCGCATCATCATCATCATCATCGCGCATCATCATCATCGCGCGTCATCATCATCATCATCATCATCGTCATCGCGCGCTCGCGCTCCTCGCATCATCGTCATCATCATCATCATCATCATCATCGCATCATCGCGCATCATCATCATCATCATCATCGCATCATCATCATCATCATCGCATCGCGCATCATCATCATCGCATCATCATCCATCGCGCATCATCATCATCATCATCATCATCATCGCATCGCTCGTCATCATCATCATCTCATCATCATCATCATCATCATCATCATCGCATCATCATCATCGCATCATCGCGCGCATCGCGATCACATCATCATCTCGCTCGCATCATCATCGCGCATCATCATCATCGCATCATCATCGCGCATCGTCATCATCGTCGCATCATCGCATCATCATCGCGCGCATCATCATCGCATCGCGCATCATCATCGCATCATCATCATCATCGCATCGCATCTCGCATCACGCGTCATCATCATCATCGCATCATCTAAATCATCATCGCGCATCGCGCATCATCATCATCATCATCGCTCGCGCATCATCGCGTCATCATCATCATCATCGTATCATCATCATCATCATCATCATCATCATCACGCATCACGCGCTCATCATCATCGCGCATCATCGCTCCATCATCACTCATCCTCATCCTCATCATCACTCACATCATCACACATCACATCATCATCATCATCATCCTCATCACACATCATCACACACTCACATCATCATCACATCATCACACTCACTCATCATCGCTCATCACACACTCCCCATCATCACACACACATCACATCCTCACTCCACACATCATCATCATCCTCAAACATCATCATCATCACACACACATCCACGCACATCATCATCCTCCTCATCCTCACACACACATCATCACATCTCACCTCTCACATCGTCATCATCATCCTCATCATCCTCCTCCTCCACATCATCATCCTCATCATCATCACACATCATCACACGCGCATCATCGTCATCATCGCGCATCATCATCGCATCGCGCCCGCATCGCGCGCATCGCATCATCATCGCATCATCGCGCATCGCGCATCACGCATCATCGCGTCATCATCATCATCGCATCATCATCATCATCGCATCATCGCACGCATCATCATCATCGCGCGCGTCATCGTCGCATCATCGGTCATCATCATCATCATCATCATCATCGCCATCGCTCATCATCATCGCGCATCATCGCGCATCGCGCATCATCATCATCATCATCATCATCGATCATCATCGCGTCATCATCATCATCATCGCATCGCATCATCATCTAATAAATCATCATCATCATCATCATCGCATCATCATCATCATCATCGCGCATCGCATCATCGCGCATCATCATCATCACGCATCATCGCATCATCATCATCATCACGCATCATCATCGCATCATCATCATCATCATCGCACGCATCGCGCATCATCATCATCGCATCATCGCACGCATCATCATCATCACGCATCATCATCGCTCATCGCGCATCATCATCATCATCATCGCTCCATCATCATCATCATCGCATCGCATCGCGCGCATCATCATCATCGCATCATCGCATCATCATCATCATCATCGCATCGCATCATCATCGCGCATCATCATCATCATCATCGTATAATCATCATCATCATCATCATCATCATCGCGTCCTCATCATCGCATCGCACATCATCGCATAAATAAATCATCATCATCATCGCATCATCATCATCATCATCATCATCATCATCACGCGCATCATCGCATCACGCATCATCATCTCGTCATCATCATCGCATCATCGCATCGCGCATCGCGCGCGCGCATCATCGCATCAAATATCATCGCGCATCATCATCGCGCATCATCATCACGCATCATCATCATCATCACACTCCATCATCGTCATCATCATCACGCATCGCATCATCATCATCATCGCATCATCATCATCATCATCATCATCATCACATCATCATCGCGCATCATCGCATCATCATCGCATCACGCATCATCATCATCATCATCGCATCATCATCATCATCATCATCGCATCGCATCATCGCCATCATCATCATCACGCTCCATCATCACTCATCATCACCATCATCATCGCTCGCTCCTCCATCACTCCTCATCCTCACATCATCATCACACATCATCCTCATCATCACACTCCATCATCACACATCACACACACATCATCATCATCATCCATCATCATCCTCCTCCTCCTCCTCATCATCATCACTCCTCATCACTCCTCCATCACACACTCCTCCTCCTCACACATCATCATCATCATCTCACTCCATCATCACACACTCCTCATCACATCACACATCACTCATCATCACTCATCACATCCTCATCCTCCGCATCCTCATCCACATCATCCTCATCACACACATCATCACACATCATCATCCTCATCACATCATCATCCTCCATCATCACGCACTCGCTCATCATCCTCCACGCACATCATCATCATCATCACATCTCCTCACGCATCATCACGCATCTCACACATCATCACGCATCCTCAATAAATCAATCATCATCGCGCGCATCATCATCGCGCATCATCATCATCATCATCGCATCGCGCGCATCATCGCGCATCATCATCATCGCATCATCGCGCGCATCGCGCATCGCGCATCATCATCGCATCATCATCGCATCGTCATCGCATCATCGCGCATCATCATCATCGCATCATCATCATCATCGCACGCATCGCGCATCATCATCATCATCATCATCGCATCGCGCATCATCATCGCATCATCATCATCATCATCGCGTCGCATCATCATCATCATCATCATCACATCATCATCATCATCATCGCATCATCATCGTCATCACATCGCTCATCGCGCATCGCGTCGCGCATCATCATCGTAAATCATAAATCATCATCATCATCATCATCGCATCATCATCATCATCGCGCGTCGCGCTCGCGTCATCATCGCGTCGCGCATCATCATCATCGCGCATCATCGCGCATCATCGCGCATCATCATCATCGTCATCATCATCGCATCGCGTCGCATCACGCGTCGCTCATCGCGCGCGCATCATCATCGCGTCATCATAAATCTCATCATCATCGCATCATCACATCGTCATCATCTCGCGCATCGCATCACATCACTCACTCATCACTCCACATCATCATCGCTCACTCACACACTCCTCACTCCTCACTCACACTCACTCCACACTCTCCTCCTCCTCCACACACTCACTCCTCCACACACACACTCACACCTCCTCACTCCTCCTCACTCCTCACTCACTCCTCCTCTCCTCCACACACTCCTCACTCACTCACACACACTCCACCTCACTCCACTCCTCCTCCTCACTCCTCCACACACACACTCACTCCACACACTCCTCCTCCTCACTCTCACACACTCCTCACACTCCTCACTCCTCCTCCTCCTCCACTCACACACTCCTCCTCACTCCTCCATCACTCACTCCATCATCACTCACGCACACCATCATCCTCCATCATCGCACCTCATCACACTCCTCCTCCACACACTCACACACATCATCGTCCATCCTCCTCCACATCACATCATCACATCGCGCATCATCGCTCCGCACTCATCGCACATCATCATCGCACGCTCCTCACGCTCACTCCATAAATCATCATCATCATCATCATCATCATCACGCATCATCATCATCACGCATCATCACGCATCATCATCACTCATCATCATCGCATCCATCATCATCATCATCCATCATCATCATCATCCTCATCATCATCCTCCTCATCATCACTCCTCATCATCATCATCATCATCATCATCATCATCATCATCGTCCGCGCATCATCGCGCATCACGCATCGCATCACTATCGCGCATCGCGCGCATCACGCATCATCACCATCGCGCGTCATCATAAACATCATCATCATCATCATCATCATCATCATCATCATCATCATCGCATCATCGCATCGCGTCGCTCATCATCAATCATCATCATCACGCATCATCTCGCATAATAAATAAATAAATAAATCATAAACATCATCAAATCATCATCAATCATCATCATCCACATCATCGTCGCAATAATCATCATCATCATCATCATCATCGCATCATCATCATCATCCGCATCGCATCATACATCATCATCGCGCATCCTCCTCATCGCGCATCATCACTCATCATCGTCATCACATCCGCGCATCGTCATCATCGTCATCATCCATCATCATCATCATCATCTCATCTCCTCCATCATCGCGCCATCATCGCACTCATCAAATCATCATCATCTTCTCTCTCACTCACATCATCATCCATCGCGCATCCTCCATCCATCGCGCATCATCATCATCATCATCGCGCATCGCGCATCATCATCATCATCATCATCATCATCACATAAATCATCATCATCGCACTCCTCATCATCATCGCATCATCATCATCATCATCATCATCATCATCGTAAATCATAAATAAATCATAAATCATCATCATCGCTCCACGCGCATCGCATCATCGTAATCATCATCATCATCATCATCATCATCATCGCATCATCATCATCGCGCGCTCATCGCATCATCGCATCATCGCGCATCATCGTCAATAAATCATCATCGCGCATCATCGCCATCACATCATCGCACGCGCATCCCATCATCATCGCTCGCATCATCATCATCATCGCGCTCGCGCATCGCGTCATCATCATCCATCATCATCATCATAAATCATCATCATCATCATCGCGCGTCATAAATCATCTCGTCCTCTCATCGCTCATCATCTCATCATCATAAATAAATCGCGCGCATCTCATCTCACTCATCATCTAAATCATCTAAATAAATAAATCGTCATCCATCATCATCACTCATCTAATCATCTAAATCGCATCACTCATAAATCATCACGCTCGCTCGCTCATCATCATCCTCACTCATCCGCACTCGCGCTCACATCACTCCTCATCACCGCGCGCACTCCTCACACACACACACGCTCCATCACGCATCATCGCTCATCATCATCATCACATCATCCATCATCATCACGCACTCCGCACATCATATCATCATCGCTCCATCATCGCACCTCACGCATCACGCACTCATCTCCATCATCATCATCATCACTCACGCATCCATCACGCATCACGCGCTCCGCACATCATCGCATCATCGCTCATCACGCATCCTCCTCGTCATCATCACGCATCATCATCATCGCATCATCATCACTCATCATCATCATCATCATCGCACGCACATCACGCGCATCATCATCACATCATCATCATCATCGTCGCACACGCTCCATCGCATCGTCGCATCTCACGCATCTCCGCGCATCATCACATCTCGCATCATCAATATCATCATCATCATCGCTCCACGCATCATCACGCATCATCGCATCATCACTCGCATCGCACGCACGCGCTCCATCATCATCATCGCATCATCGCACGCATCATCGCCGCCGCGCGCATCGCATCATCGCATCGTCATCATCATCATCGCATCACATCATCCGCATCCGCGCATCATCATCATCATCGCATCATCGCACATCATCATCACGCATCATCGCATCGCATCGCTCATCGTCATCATCATCATCATCATCATCATCATCGCGCATCGTCATCAGCATCATCGCGATCATCATCATCATCATCATCATCATCATCGCCATCATCGCATCATCATCATCATCATCATCGTCATCATCATCATCATCATCATCATCATCATCATCGCATCATCATCATCATGCATCATCATCGATCATCGATCGTCATCGTCATCATCATCGCGCATCCATCATCATCATCATCATCGTCGTCATCGTCATCATCATCGCATCATCATCGCATCATCGCATCATCATCATCATCATCATCATCGTCATCATCATCATCGTCACGCGCATCATCATCGTCATCATCATCGTCATCATCGCGCGCGCGCATCATCATCGCGCCGTCATCGCGCCATCACATCATCGCGCGCTCGCGCGCGTCATCGCGCGTCATCATCATCGCGTCATCGCGCATCATCATCGCATCATCGTCATCGCATCGCATCGCATCATCGCGCATCATCTCATCCGCTCATCGCGCCGCGCATCATCGCATCACTCTCATCATCGTAAATCATCATCCGCATCATCATCATCATAAATAAATCATCATCGCATCATCATCATCATCATCATCATCGCGCATCACGCATCATCATCATCACGCATCATCATCGCATCACGCGTCATCATCATCATCATCATCGCATCGCGCATCATCATCATCATCATCGCGCATCATCATCATCATCATCATCATCGCTCGCGCATCATCCATCATCATCATCACTCATCATCATCATCATCATCATCACATCATCATCATCATCATCATCGCTCATCACGCGCGCGCGCATCATCATCATCTCATCATCATCGCATCATCATCATCCATCATCATCCTCATCATCACACTCACTCGCTCCTCACACGCTCACTCCATCCTCACTCACTCCACACTCCATCACTCCACACATCAGACACTCATCACGCTCCACACGCTCCTCACACGCTCCCTCACGCACTCCACTCCACTCCACGCACGCACTCACGCACTCACATAACTCATCATCACTCACTCCTCCTCACTCCCATCGCACACTCACGCTCCATCGCACTCCTCACTCCATCGCCATCATCATCATCATCATCATCTCACTCCTCACTCCCTCACTCTCACTCCTCCATCATCCTCCACGCACGCATCATCATCCTCACTCACACATCACGCACCGCTCCTCCGCCTCCATCATCATCCATCATCCTCACTCACTCCTCTCACTCACTCGCTCCATCACTCATATCATCACTCACTCATCCTCACTCCTCATATATCCATCCATCTCACACACACACACATCCTCCTCACATCACTCACACTCCTCACACACACTCTCTCACACACACTCATAAATACACACTCCACACATCATCACACACTCCTCCTCACTGTCATCATCACTCATCCTCCTCCTCATCATCCTCCATCATCATCACTCCACACACGCACACACTCCTCCTCATCCTCATCCTCCATCATCACTCCTCATCCTCATCCATCATCACACATCATCCATCATCTCACACACACTCCTCACATCACACACATCATCATCATCGCGCATCATCATCGCGTCATCATCATCATCATCTCGCGTCATCATAAATCTAAATAAATCATAAATAAATCATCATCATCATCGCGCATCATCGCGCGCATCGCGTCATCATCGCGCGCTCATCATCGCGCATCGTCATCATCATCGTCATCATCATCATATAAATCATCATCGCGCATCGCATCATCATCATCATCGCGCGTCATCGCATCGCGCGCATCATCGCGCGCGCGCGCATCATCATCATAAATCGCGCGCGCGCGCATCATCATCGTCATCATAATCGTCATCATCATCATCATCGATCGTCATCATCATCATCATCATCATCGCGCGCGCGCGCATCATCATAAATCAATCATAAATCATCATAAATCATAAATCATCATCATCATCGATAAATATAATCATATAAATCGCGCGTCATCGCATCATCATCATCGTCATCAAATCATCATAAATAAATAAATCATCGCGCGCGCGCATCGCGCATCATCATCATCATCATCATCGCATCGCGCATCATCATCATCATCGTCATCATCGTCGTCGCTCATCATCATCCATCTCATCATCATCATCGCATCATCATCGCTAAATCATCGCGCGTCATCGTCATCGTCATCATAAATCATAAATATAAATCAAATAAATCATCGTCATCGTAAATCATCGCGTCATCGTCTCGCGTCATATAAATCGTCATCTATCATCATCATTCAAATCATCATCGCGTCATCGCGTCGTCGTATCATCAATAAATAAATCATCGTCATCATAAATAAATCATCGCGCATCATCATCGTCATCATCATCATCATCGCGCGCTCGCGCGTCAATAAATCGTAAATAAATAAATAAATAAATAAATAAATAAATCACGCATCATCACTCACTCACTCCACACTCACTCCTCATCATCCACTCACTCACTCACTCACTCACTCCACTCACTCCACTCCTCCACTCCACTCACTCACTCCTCCACTCACTCCTCTCCTCACTCCTCCTCACTCACTCCTCACTCTCCCACACACACACTCACTCACACACTCACTCATATCACTCATCCTCTCACTCCTCCTCCTCACTCCTCCATCCTCCTCTCACACACACACTCACTCCTCCTCTCACACACACACACTCACTCCATCACTCCTCACTCCACTCACTCACATCACTCCTCACTCACTCACTCCATCACTCCTCCTCCTCCACATCCTCACTCCTCATCACTCCTCACACACTCATCATCTCCCACTCTCACTCCTCCACACACACATCATCATCGCGCATCGCGCGCGTCATCATCATCATCATCATCATCATCGCGCGCATCGTCATCATCATCATCGCGCGTCACTAAATAAATAAATCATAATCATCGCATCATCATCGCGCGCATCGCGCGCGCATCATCATCATCATCATCATCGTCATCGTCATCATCATCATCGTCATCATCATCGCATCAAATAAATCAAATCATCATCATCATCATCATCATCATCATCATCATCGCGCGCATCATCATCATCATCATCATCATCGCATCATCATCGCGCATCGCGCACTCATCATCATCATCATCATCAAATCTAAATCATCATCATCGTAAATCATCATCATCATAAATAAATAAATCAAATCGCTCATCATCATCGTCGTCATCTCATCGCGCATCATCATCATCATCGCGCTCATCATAAATATAAATAAATCATCTCATCATCGTATCATCATCATCATCATCTAAATGTCATCGCATCATCATCATCCATCATCATCGCGCATCATCATCGCGCATCATCATCATCATCATCTCGTCATCACATCATCGCGCATCATCGCATCACGTCATCGCATCGCGCGTCATCGTCATCATCATCATCATCGCGTAAATCATCGTTCATCATCATCATAAATAAATAAATCATCATCATCTCATCATCGCATCATCATCATCACGCGCATCATCATCATCATCATCATCGCATCATCATCATCATCACATCATCATCGCGCATCATCATCTCATCATCGCATCGCGCATCATCGCATCATCGCATCATCGCGCGCGCATCGCGCGCTCATCGCGCATCGCGCATCATCATCATCATCACTCATCGCATCATCATCATCGCGCATCGCGCATCATCACGCATCGCGCGCTCATCGCATCCTACGCATCATCATCATCATCGCGCGCATCATCATCGCATCATCATCGCGCATCACGCATCGCATCATCATCATCATCATCATCATCATCGCATCATCGCACATCTCATCGCGCGCATCATCGCGCGCATCATCGCGCGCGCGCATCATCAATCATCGCGCGCATCGTCGCATCGCGCGCATCATCATCATCGCATCGCTCATCATCGCGCATCATCGCGCATCGTCGCATCATCCGTCATCATCATCGTCATCATCATCATCATCATCATCGCGCATCGCGTCATCGTCATCCATCATCATCATCATCATCATCATCATCATCATCGATCGCGTCATCATCATCATCATCATCATCGCGCATCGCGTCATCGCGTCATCATCACATCATCATCATCGCATCATCATCATCATCACATCATCATCGCGCGCGCATCATCACATCATCATCATCGCATCATCATCATCATCATCGCATCATCATCATCATCATCATCATCATCATCGCACGCGCGCATCACATCAAATCATCAAATCATCATCATCGCGCATCATCATCTCATCATCATCGCATCCTCCATCATCTCATCATCATCGCGCATCGATCATCATCATCATCATCATCATCATCGCATCATCATCATCGCACGCATCACGCATCATCGCGCATCATCATCGCATCCATCGCGCGCATCATCATCACGTCGTCACGTAAATAATCATCATCATCATCATCGATCGTATCATCATCATAAATCATCATCATCATCGCGCATCATAAATCATCGCACGCGTATCATCATCATCATCATCATCATCATCATAAATAAATATCATAAATAAATCATCATCATCATCGCATCATCACGCATCCTCATCTCATCATAAATATCGCGCATCGCATCATCGCGCATTAAATAAATCATCATCATCATCACCTCATCATCGTCATCACTCACTCTGCTCATCATCATCACTCACTCATATCCTCACTCCACTCATCATCACTCCTCATCACTCACACACACACACACACACCTCCACTCCTCACATCACTCCACACGCTCTCACACACACTCCTCCACACACTCACTCCTCACTCACGCTCCATCACTCATCATCCTCCTCACTCACTCCATCATCATCATCACATCATCACTCATCCTCCACTCCTCACACTCCTCCTCCTCCTCACTCATCATCATCATCATCATCACTCATCATCACTCCATCATCTCACACATCTCCTCATCCTCCCTCACACACACACACACACACTCCATCATCATCGCGCATCATCGCATCGCTCCTCATCATCATCATCATCATCGTCACATCATAAATCATCATCATCATCATCATCATCCTCATCACGCATCATCGCATCATCGCGCACGCACGCGCGTCATCATCGCATCGCACATCATCATCATCATCGCTCCATCATCATCATCATCATCATCATCATCACGCATCATCGCATCATCACGCGCACATCATCATCATCATCGCTCATCATCATCCTCCGCATCCATCGCTCATCATCATCATCACATCATCACGCATCATCCGCACGCATCATCACGCGTCACGCACACGCATCATCATCGTCATCTCGCATCATCTCATCATCATCATCGCGCATAAATCATCATCATCATCATCATCATCGTATCATCGTCATCGCAAATCGCGCATCATCATCATCATCATCATCATCGCTCCATAAATCGCGCGCATCATCATCATCATCATCATCATCATCATCGCATCATCATCATCATCATCATCATCATCATCGCGCATCGCATCATCCATCGCGCATCATCACGCATCATCGCGCGCATCGCTCGCATCATCATCATCATCATCATCATCATCGTAAATCATAATCATCATCATCATCATCGCTAAATAAATCCATCATCATAAATAAATAAATCATCATCATCATCATCATCGTAATAAATAATCATCATCATCATCGCGCGCGCATCATCATCATCATCGCATCATCATCATCATCATCATCATCACGCGCATCATCATCATCATCCGCTCATCATCATCATCATCAATCATCAAATAAATAAATCATCTCATCATCCATCATCATCGTATAATCATAAATCATCATCACTCGCGCGTCATCATCATCATCATCATCACATCGCTCATCATCATCACGCACATCACATCATCCATCATCATCATCGCATCCGCGCATCGCGCACGCATCGCGCTCATATCGCTCATCATCATCATCGTCATCATCATCATCATCATCATCATCGTCGCGCATCATCATCATCATCATCATCATCATCATCATCATCATCATCATCATCATCATCATCGCATCATCGCATCATCATCGCTCATCATCGCATCATCGCATCATCATCATCATCGCATCATCATCTCATCATCGCGCACACGCATCATCATCATCATCATCATCATCATCATCATCACGCATCATCATCTCACGCGCGCGCTCCATCATCATCATCATCATCATCATCACTCTACACTCCTCATCATCCTCACTCCTCCATCATCACTCACTCTCACTCCATCACTCTCACACACTCACTCACTCATCACTCACACACTCCACACACACACTCACTCCTCACTCCTCACTCCTCCTCCTCACTCCTCATCACTCCTCATCACTCCTCACTCATCCTCCTCCACTCACTCCTCCTCCTCATCACTCCATCACTCCTCACTCCTCCTCATATCATCTCCACTCACATCATCACTCCTCACATCATCTCACACACACGCTCACTCCTCCTCACTCACACATCTCACACACATCATCATCACATCACATCCTCCTCCATCTCCTCCATCACATCATCGCATCTCATCGCGTCATCGTCATCATCGTCGCGTCAATCATCGTCATCATCATAAATAAATAAATAAATAAATAAATAAATCGCGCTCATAAATAAATCATAAATAAATCGTCGTCGTCATCGCGTCGCGCGCGTCATCATAAATAAATAAATAAATCACATCATCTCATAAATCGTCGCGCGCGCGTCAAATAAATAAATAAATAAATAAATAAATCATATCATCGCGCGTCATCATCCATCGCGCGTCGCGCATAAATATCGTCATCGTCATCATAAATCATCATCATCATCTAAATCGTCATCGCGTCATCGTCATCTCCTCATCATATCGTCATCACATCATCCATCACACATCTCCTCATCCTCACACATCATCATCATCATCGCTCATCACTCCTCCTCCTCATCCATCATCCTCATCATCATCTCTCTCATCATCACTCCTCCTTCATCCTCATCATCATCTCAAATCATC
>CM040930.1:1696905-1716905 GCA_023029165.1 Gobiocypris rarus | reverse complement strand
GCTCTAAAGTCAATAGTGCAGTGTTTGTGTTATTGAAAGGGTGTGTTAGTAATATGAGCCTAAAGGCGGAGCACAACACACACACACACACACACACACACACACTAGTGAACAAGTGTTCAGACCAGACGCCCATGGGTGAAAAGATGCGCCAGTGCATTTGATATTTAAACAGCGAGGAGCTGAACATGAGAACTGCATCTGGCTGAGACTAGCAGAACACACTCGCGTCGCACCGGGCATCACATTGAGGCGGGTGTGTGATAGGGCCCTAGAGCTGTATCGTCTTATGATAATAATTGTTGTTCTCTTTCATAGGTTCACTCAACGCTGCGTAGTGTCGCAACTGGGAACGCACTCTGGGTGTGCTGATTGTCTGAAGCCCTTATAGAATCACGCCAATTCATTGGCTGATGGCGCAGCGCCACCCCTCGCTCAACACCTTAAGCCTATACCAGCGCGCGCGCCATCTTATCTTCAGATTTCTCTGCCTTCACGAAGCGGTAGCATCGCTCCCTTCATAAGATTTTTCTGGCCCAAACTATCCTGGCTATCACCAGCACTCTCAACCTTCATCACTTCAGCGACTACGGATAAGCGGAACTTTGTTCTCCTTCCTGTGAAGTACGATGGAGTTTCGTCGCTGTCCCCCGCTGTGCACTCGATTTATCTCGAGTGATGATTCGCGTGGTAAGTGCGTTAAGTGCATGGGCTTAGCTCACGCGCGCAAGGCGGTTCAGGGCACTTCGAAATGCAGATTTTGTGAGAATCTCCACAAAAGCTCCCCCCCGTTGCGCTGCCTCGCTCGGATCCGCGGCCTGGGGTTCGGATGTCGAGCTCGAGGACCTTGAGTGTGAGCAGACGGGCCTCCCCTTTTCTCTCCCGAGCACGTGCGCTGTGTGCACGATGCCTAGCCCGGAAGCACGCGATGCAGTCTCTTTTGGTCTAGATGATTTCGTGCTTACTACAGCGTCCGACTCTGAGCACAAGCGTTTCTGCCCGCCCCTAGGTTGCTCTCCGAGTCCGAGTCCAGTCACATTTGCTGCTCAGCGTGTTTCGACGTGCGGGGTTGGCTCACCCATCTACACCTCCGGCGTTAGAGAAAGGAGACGTTTTACGCTCTCCCCTTACGTCCGTCGAGCCAAGCCGCAGCTGCTCGTACATTAGGAGACACAGTCTGTTTTCTCCAAGGGACAGCAAACCTTCAGTTGTCTACCCAGGCCATGGAAATTCTCACTCCGCATTCGGACACCAAGGGCTCTCTGTTGCGGTCAGATGTACCCCCTACCGAGGTCAAGCCCATCACCTCGGCAAAACAGGTATGCTCACTGCACCTCACCTCACCACTCCGCTTCCTCGGTCTCATTTCTTCCATGAGTGGAAGCGTTTGCCAGGGGTGTCACCATTGCGAATGTCACCATTCGCACGATTCTGTCAGGCTACACACTTCAGTTTTGCCGCAACCCCCCCAAGTGCTTCCTCTGGGTCTGCTTCACATGAGACCGTTCCACTGGTGGATGAAGTTTGCGGGGGCTTGATCAATAGGATCACCCCATCGCCTACTAAGAGTGTCGCAAAGTTGTTCTCGAGCTCTGTCAGTGTGGCGAGACCCTCTTTTTCCCCAAAGAGGAGTCAGCATGGGGGTTGTTTCTGTCGTCAGATGATTACAACGGACGCCTCTCTCACCAGTTAGGGTGCGGTGATCGAAGGCCGGCCAGCATTTGGAGTCTGGACCGGAGAGGCTCTAGCCTGGCACATAAACTGTCTAGAGCTGAGAGCGGTCTTCCTGGGTCTTTGGCACTTTCTCCCTTTCCTCATGGGGCACCATGTCATTGTCAGGACAGACAACATGGTGGTTGTGTCTCATGTATATCGCCAGGGGGGATCGCAGTTACGCACCCTGAACAGGCATGCGTGTCGCCTCCTCATGTGGGCTCAGGGCAAGTTCCTGTCCCTCAGGGCGTTCCATGTTCCTGGGATCCTGAACCTCGCAGTAGACTTTTTAGAGGCAGAAACTCAGGTCAGGGGAATGGATGCTGAACCCGCTAACGGTATCCCAGATTTGGGAGAGGTTTGGCAGGGCGGAGGTGGACCTCTTTGCGTCAGAAGAGTCGTCCCAATGCCCGCTTTGGTTCTCCCTGAGCCCTCCAGCGCCTCTGGGAATGGATGCGTTCGCTCATCCTTGGCCAAACCTGAAACTTATGCATTTCCGCCCATCAAGTTGATTCCGGCGGTTCTGCACAGGGTGCGACAGAGCAGAGCCTCTCTCCTGCTTGTGGCACCATTCTGGCTGTCCCAGATATGGTTTTCAGAGCAGATCCCTCTTCTGGACTCCCCTCCCTGGGAGATTCCGGTTAGAGAAGACCTGTTGTCCCAGCTTCAGGGCAGGATCTGGCATACTCGTCCAGAAATTTGGAAGTTGTGGGTGTGGCCTATCAAGGGCTACCCACTATGAGTGATGGTCTTCCCGCAGATGTTCAGGAGACCATTAATAGTGCTAGAGCTCCCTCTACTAGAAAGCTCTATTCCTCAGAGTGGGGAGTTTTTGGGACATGGTGTTCAGCTTGTGCCGTGAACCCAGTTAACTGCCCTGCCGGCTCGGTACTGGAGTTCCTACAAGAGAAGTTTGTGGCCAGTGCGGCTGCAACTACCCTTAGGGTGTACATAGCTGCCATGGCCGCTCATAGGGAGCCAGACGAGGTTCCTTTGGGAAGACATAGATTGGTGTCGTCCTTCATGAGCGAGGTTAGGCGCTTGACACCAGGTGTTCCCTCCTGGGACTTGTCAGTTGTCCTGGAGGGATTGTCAAAGGCTCCCTTCGAGCCATTTGAGTCAGGACCAGTTCGGATTCTGACTCTTAAGGTGGCTCTTTTGGTGGCTTTGACCTCTTTGAAGCGAGTAGGGGACTTACAAGCTCTCTCTGTTAGCGAGACTTGTTTGGATTTTTGCTCCTGGGTTGGTTAAGGTTTCTTTAAGACCCAGGCCGGGTTATGTGTCCAAGGTTTTGTCAACCTCTTTTCGCTCGCAGCAGTGAAGACACTGGTTAATAAAGTGAGATTAAATACATAAAGTATGTTTGTGTAATGTAACATTAATTTATTGCAGGTTTGCGTTCTGAGTTTGCATTTAACTGTTAATTGATTTTAAGTAATACTGAATCTGTTTCTTTGTTTTTTTGCAAGTGAGATGAGTCATTATCACCCTCATGTTCACACACGTCAGTCAACACGTGGGAAAACTAAGTACAACCCCAAATCGGAAAAGTTGGGACAGTATGGAAAACGCAAAAAAAAAAAGAAGTGATTTCTAAATTTTGTATTTCATTGCAGACAATATGAACAAAAATATTTCATGTTTTGTCAGGTCAACTTCATGTCATTTGTAAATATGCATCCTTTCCTGTCATTCAGACCTGCTACACATTTTAAAAAAGTTGGGACGGTACAGCGTTTACCACTTTGTAATGTTGCCATTCCTTTTCACAACACTTCAAAGACGTTTAGGGACTGAAGACACCAAGTGATGAAGTGTTTCAGGTGTAATTTTGTCCCATTCTTCCTGCAAACAAGTCTTAAGTTGGGCAACAGTACGGGGTCTTCATTGCCACACATTCTCTATTGGAGACGGGTCGGGACTGCAGGCGGGCCAGTCAAGCACCCGTACCCTCTTCCTCCGCAGCCAGGACTTTGTAATGTGTGCAGAATGTGGTTTTCCATTGTCTTGTTGAAATATGCATGGACGTCCCTGGAAAAGATGTCTTCTTGAAGGCAGCATATTACATTTACATTTAGTCATTTAGCAGACGCTTTTATCCAAAGCGACTTACAAATGAGAGTAATAGAAGCAACCAAGAACAGTCAACGGCAACAATATGCAAGCGCTGTAACAAGTCTCATGTAATCTAGCACAAAACACATAGGACAGTTTTTTTATTTTATTTTTATTTTTTTATAAATAACAAACAGAAACGAATAGAGTGATAAGTGCTATTCTTTATTATGCTCCAAAATCTCTATATACTTTTCAGCATTAATGGTGCCTTCACAGAAGTGCAAGTTACCTTTGCCAAGGGCACTGACACAACCCCATACCATGACAGACCCTGGCTTTTGGACTTGTTGCTGGTAACAGTCTGGATGATCCTTTTCTTCTTTGGTCCGGAGCACACGGTGTCCATTCTTCCCAAAAATACCTGAAATACTGATTCATCTGACCACAGTTTCCACTGTGTGCTGGTCCATCCCAGATGCCTCCGAGCCCAGAGAAGTCGACGGCGCTTCTGGACACTGTTAACATAGGGCTTCCTTTTGGCACAGTACAGTTTTAACTGGCATTTGTGGATGTAACTACGTATTGTGGTACTTGACAAAGGTTTGCCAAAGTAGTCCTGAGCCCATGTGGTGAAATCGCTTATAGATGAATGACGATTCTTGATGCAGTGCCGCCTGAGGGATCGGAGCTCACGGTTAGTTCAGCTTAGGCTTGCGCCCTTGTCCTTTACGGACTGAAATTCCTCCAGATTCCTTGAATCTTTTAATTATGTTATGCACTGTTGAATGTGAAATATCCAAACCTCTTCCTATCTTTCTTTGAGGAACATTGTTTTTAAACATTTCAATAATTTTCTCACGTATTTGTTGGCAAACTGGCGATCCTCGGCCCTTTTTTAAATCAATGACTGGAAAGGATGCATATTTACAAATGACATGAAGTTGAGCAGACAAAACATGAAATATTTTGTGTTCATATTGTCTGCAATGAAATACAAGTCAAAGTAAATTTAGAAATCACTACTTTCTTTTTTTATTTGCGTTTTCCATACTGTCCCAACTTTTTCTGATTTGGGGTTGTAACTTATGTTACTTATTTGAAGAAGTAACTCAGATATTTTGTTGTAAATTTCATTGTAAGTAATGTGTTACTTTACTAGTTACTAGAAAAAAGTTATGTTAATGTCTTGATTGACAGATGTCTCGTCCAATCAGAGGTAAGTATTCCATTCGCAAAATATACATTTTCCGTATATTTAAAGCTGCAGTCCGTAAGTTTTGCCTCTTTGTCGCCATCTCTGTTTGACATCTGTAATTGCAGTTACTTGCTGAATGATTATCTTTATGTGGGTTGTGGATCGTCATGGCTCCTCAGCACGGATGAATCAAATGTTTTGAGGTGTATATGTGTAGGCTGTCACACATTATTACAAGCTAAGATAAGAAGATAGTTTTGAACACTGGCTAAACATTTTAATTTGGATCATTTTTAACCAAAAAAAGATACAGACTGCAGCTTTAAATGTATAAAGAGTCCTAAAACAGTCATCAGTCTATAGTTTTCATATTTAGAGAATTATTGATGTATTTCCTAAAGTTTACTTAAGCTTTCTTGAGTTAACTATATTTATCATGCTAGGTTTGGAAAAGAGAGCATTACATTCAAAAAGCTGTCAACCAATATTTGGATACTGCCATTTTGTCTTTCAGCCTTAAGTCATTTGGACATGTTAATTGATTGGTTATGTTTTATTTCTTATAGTTATGGTTATATTTTGTAAGTAAACTCCTAATTCAACCAGAGCTCTCAAATGTATTATTCATACCATCATTGTCAGCTTTGCGAAACTCCTCGATGGATGAAAGCGTTGAATCCTCGACTGAAGTTAGAGAATCGACATCCAAGCAATCCAACAGGAAGCTGGAAACACCAGAGGGCATCGTCAAACCTGCTCAGCGACAGAGAAGGGGTTTGCAAAGGCCTGAGGAAGCGCAAACACACAAAGCCTTGACCTGAGAGCTTCAGAACTGACTTGTGGAGTCCTGGCTGAAGTCCCTGGAGCCGCCAGCAGCCGCCGGGCCCTGCTGAGAGTGCACGAGAGGGGAGTTACGCTCTTCAGACACCAAAGAACTGACACTGCTCATTTAAGACCCGTACTCGTTCAGTCAGTGATATCAGAGCACTCGTACCTCGCCATGATCTCTCCACGGTCCTCCTTTCAGACATCCTCCACCTGGCTTCTGGACTCTGAAACTTCACACAATATGACCGTAGAGATAAAGAAACAGTTATGCACAGGTATGTATAATCCACTCTCCGAGTCTCCTGGTGCGTTCAGGTCCTGCTAGGAAGTCGTGTTTTCTCGTATTGTGCGACGGGTCTAAAGGTGCGCAGGGGGAAAGGCACCTTCGAGTTTATTGTCCTCTAAAGCACTAGATGAAATCTGGCTGATCCCTGATTCTGCATTGATTCTGCCCTAATTTAATCAAATATTTGATGTTTTTTTAAATGTTGTAGATATTAAGTGGCAAATGAGAATCGATAAAGTTATTGAATATATTTTGAGTCATCCGTCTTCACCATGACGTTCAGTTTTGTTCAAGGTAATTAAAGGGATAGTTCACACAGGTCAGAGGTCACGTGTAGGGTCAGAGGTCACTCATCATGCGTCAGGTCAGAGGTTACTTGTCAAAGATCATGTGTCACGCATCGGGTCAGAGGTCACGTGTCGGGTCAGAGGTCACTCATCATGAATCGGGCCAGCGGTTACTGCGTCATGTCGGTCAGAGGTCACGTGTAGGGTCAGAGGTTACTCATCATGCGTCGGGTCACCGGTTACTCGTCATGCGTCCGGTCAGAGGTTACTTGTCAAAGATCATGTGTCACGCATCGGGTCAGAGGTCACGTGTCGGGTCAGAGGTCACTCATCATGAATCGGGTCAGCGGTTACTCGTCATGTGTCCGGTCAGAGGTCACTTATCATCGCGTCGGGTCACCGGTTACTCGTCATGCGTCCGGTCAGAGGTTACTTGTCAAAGATCATGTGTCATGCATCGGGTCAGAGGTCACGGGTCGGGTCAGAGGTCACTAATCATGAATCGGGTCAGCGGTTACTCGTCATGTGTCCGGTCAGAGGTCACGTGTAGGGTCAGAGGTCACTCATCATGCGTCGGGTCACCGGTTACTCGTCATGTGTCCGGTCAGAGGTTACTTGTCAAAGATCATGTGTCACGCATCGGGTCAGAGGTCACATGTCGGGTCAGAGGTCACTCATCATGAATTGGGTCACGGTTACTCGTCATGCGTCCGTCAGAGGTTACTTGACAAAGATCATGTGATCACGCGATCGGGTCAGAGGTCACGTGTCGGGTCAGAGGTCACTCATCATGAATCGGGTCAGCGGTTACTCGTCATGTGTCCGGTCAGAGGTCACGTGTAGGGTCAGAGGTCACTCATCATGCGTCGGGTCAGCGGTTACTCGTCATGTGTCCGGTCAGAGGTTACTTGTCAAAGATCATGTGTCACGCATCGGGTCAGAGGTCACGTGTCGGGTCAGAGGTCACTAATCGCGAATCGGGTCAGCGTTACTCGTCATGTGTTCGGTCAGAGGTCATGTGTAGGGTCAGAGGTCACTCATCATGAATCGGGTCAGCGGTTACTCGTCATGTGTCCGGTCAGAGGTTACTTGTCAAAGATCATGTCACGATCGGGTCAGAGGTCACATGTCGGGTCAGAGGTCACTCATCATGAATTGGGTCACCGTTACTCGTCATGCGTCCGGTCAGAGGTTACTTGACAAAGATCATGTGTCACGATCGGGTCAGAGGTCACGTGTAGGGTCAGAGGTCACTCATCATGCGTCGGGTCAGCGGTTACTCGTCATGTGTCCGGTCAGAGGTCACGTGTAGGGTCAGAGGTCACTCATTATCGCGCTGGTCACCGTTACTCGTCATGTGTCCGGTCAGAGGTTACTTGTCAAAGATCATGTGTCACGCATCGGGTCAGAGGTCACGTGTCGAGTCAGAGGTCACTCATCATGAACCGGGTCAGCGGTTACTCGTCATGTGTCCGGTCAGAGGTCACGTGTAGGGTCAGAGGTCACTCATCATGCGTCGGGTCAGCGGTTACTCGTCATGTGTCCGGTCAGAGGTTACTTGTCAAAGATCATGTGTCACGCATCGGGTCAGAGGTCACGTGTCGGGTCAGAGGTCACTCATCATGAATCGGGTCAGCGGTTACTCGTCATGTGTTCGGTCAGAGGTCATGTGTAGGGTCAGAGGTCACTCATCATGAATCGGGTCAGCGGTTACTCGTCATGTGTCCGGTCAGAGATCACGTGTCACACATCACCTCTGATGCAATAAAGCCCCCCCTCCCTGTTTCTACTCCAGGTTAAAGGTCACGACATAGCGAATGATTTTTAAAGACTTAAGCGTCTGGCTTTTAACAATTTAGATATAATTTATGTAATTATACCCTACACATGTATCGTTTTAGTTAATCAATCATTAATAGACTCTTTGTTCAAATTAATATAAATAGCCACCCATATAAAAATCATACAAACAAGCTTTAAAATCAATAATAAAGCTATAAGTATGTAAATGAGTACATGTGAGCTTACATGTTCAACTCTCTCCATATCAACTCAAATAACTTCATGACTTTTACACTGACGTATAAGATGTTTCTTTAAGATCTTTCTTCTTGCTGTGTAAATTTGTTTAAATTCTTAATATTTTTCAATCAGAAGTGAATCTCAGTTCCACTGATCCAGAGCGTGTGATTGGCTGTTCCCTGATGATGTCACAGCTAAACTCAGGATAAGAGCCTGAGCTGATGATCGGCATCACGGGACCAACAAAGCCTGAGTAAGTTAGTTAGCAGGGCTGGACTGGTAATTTGGCATACCAGGCATTTTCCCGGTGGGCCAACGCACTTTGGGGCTGATATTTATTTATTTATTTTTTGGCCACTGACTGGCCCATCATGCAGGGACAGCGGCCCATTGGTTTGTCTTCTGAACTGACAGGCCAAAGCGAGAGAGACCTCCCCTCCATATTAGGCGCTTTTTACATTTGTTATAAAACATTATTTGAGTGCATAGCGAATATCCGGACAGCGCTGCCGTTGACAATCGTACGCTGCGTTCCTGCTGCTCTATGAAGGGATGGGCTAGCCTGGCGTGGCTATACTCAACTCTAGTCAGAATATGAGTCTGGTGCCGCTCCATTGAGCTTTGATTATGGGCTGTGTTTCAACCGAGCCAGGAAAGACCTCAATTGGATAGACCCACAACCAATCAGAGCAACGGAGCGATGCGTAACGTTAGTTGTAAAATGTTAACAGAACTCGACTGCACTGTTGCCAAGTCCGTGTTTTTCCCGCGGGTTGAAGCGACCCCAATTATGTGATTATTTAAACCCAGGAATGCGAATTTTAGCAGGCAACCTTTCCAAAATAACATATTTTGCCAACCAAACGCCATTCTTTTCCTGAGATCCCCCCGGAAAGTTATTGTTTTGGGCTATAGTTTTGAGTAGCAATGGCGCGACATTGCAAAAAAACATGGCAACCCTGTCTGCACGCGCGCTGGATTAAGTAACGTTACAAGAAAAAGATGAGTGTAAACGATCTTTGCCAGTGTTGTAATAAAATAATTGAAGGATACACAGAGTACTTCCCAACACGATCATCGTTTCTGAGAGAAATAGTGAAGGTGAATGCATATATGAACAAGTTCTCCGTTTAGGATAAGAGCAAACTCAACCCAAAGCGCCTTTGATGACGTGGATGATTACGATACTGTTGATCATCTGTCCATCATCGTCTAAAGCCCGCCCTGATGATCTCATTGGTCAGAACCGTTTCTGTTCAGGCATAATTACTCCTCTATGGATCGAGGCCAGACCGAATTGCCAGAGCAAAACATTTTGTGGCTAGAGATGGGCGGCACTTTGACTCCGATTGTGTGTTATGCAGTCGTGTGCTATATGGGAACATTACAGGTTCTGTGGTGAATCAGCTGAACACTGACACGAGCATGGAAATACATGACCAGGTTAAGTGGAAAACGGCAATACACACAAATACACACTTGTCACTTTAGCACAACCACAATTCACCTGCAGCTCCTGAAAGAGAAGAAATATTGGTGTTTCGGAAGAAACATTTATTAAAAACGTTGCTATTATTACTTACATTAAATATTTCGAAATATAAATCACTTCTATAGAGGCTGTTTTCGTATTTTCTACATGTTTATTATTATATATGTTTATTATATATGGTTTATATATTTTAAAAGCATACCCATGGTAATGAGGAGCATGTTTTACCTGTGACTACCATGATCTTACAGTTAAACTCAGTTAAAATGCCATAATTCAACAAAACAGCTTTAAAGATTGGATCCCATGAATTAAGGAAAAAGCTTTTTAAGCTCTTTAAATGTTTTATCAACTTTGTAATAGAACTAATTAAATGTAACTCAATGTTATTTGAGTGAGAACCTCATGAAAGATAGATATCAGTCTCTTGCATAAATTAGGTAAAACTCTTGACATTTTGTATTGTTTTTAAAGGGGTAGCTCAACCCAAAATGTGATTGTTTACTCACCCCAATGTCATTCCAAATGGAAATGAATTTATTTCTGTGTAATTTGTTCAAAAAATGTTCAATGGTAGCCTAAAAGGTTGCCAACATTCTTCAAAATTTATATTTTTTGTGTTTCCCGGAAGAGAGAAAGTCATACAGGTTTGGAATGACATGAGAGTGAGTAAATGTTGACAGCATTTAAAAGCAGTAAATTTACTGCATCCTAGGTCTAAATCAGTTCTTTACTGTCAAGTGCATTTCTGTGTGACAAAATATATATCATTATTTGTCCCTGTCCTAGTTTTATTTATTTACTCCAATTTAAGGCCCTAACCCCAGCAAAAACATTAATGGGGAACTCATGGGCCGGGTCCAGCCCTGTCAGTTAGGTTAGGTTTGGTCAACTCGAAACTAATCCTATAACCCAGAGTTTGTTAACACAAGCCCTCAGTCGCACAGCTGGAGGCGGAAGTGAACACTAGCACTGATGCCCGTCGTGTACAGGTGTAACTCATCATATGAAGCCCACCTGGCTCTGCCGCATCCGTAGCCTGAGAACTTCGACCGCTGGCGACCTCGCCGAGCACCTCGACTGCGTTTAGACCCGTGTGATCGGAAATCTGCAAATTAAACACAGTATATTTACATCGAGCCGGTGACTCCCGCAGAATCAGAGCTCATCACGCGAAGCGCCCGTACTGGAGAAGGACGGGCCGGCTCTCATCGGCGTCACATTGCGCTCGGTGCCGTTTACTCTGGACGGTTTCTTCACAATCATACTCAACCCGAAACCGTGTACCGCGATCGGTGCAGTTCTTCTCAACCGGATCCGCCTCTCACGCTACAACCCCCCAGCGATACTAGTAGCGGTCGTTAAAGTGGGCGTGGTCCACGCGCGAGGCACGTAACCAAGCAACGCGAGGAGATTAGCTCCCAACTAATAAACAATCATGTAGCATAACGAATAATACATATTTATTTTTTATTAAACAACTTAAAACCAAATGACACACAGCAGCATGAAATAATAAAAAATGACAAATATGGAATATTTCTGTAGACCAATTATACATTATTAATCATTGTTTAAAAAAAAAAAAGCAGCGATACAATTTTCTCTTTTTTATTGAACATCATAAACACACTATAGCACATTTACATTGATTGATTGCCAACAAAACACACACATCTGATGCAGTTTCACTCAGCGCCTGTGGAGAAGAACACATTAAAGGCCACGTAACCCAAAGAGCGATCTCACTCCCAGTGTGGACGGAAACGGCAAGACCTTCGGACAGAATCCCAGTCTTTCCTGGGACTTCTCTCAGTCGTGTAGGCCATGAGACCTCAAAAGCATAGGATAAATAGGATAAATCAAATACTTCATCAGAACAAACACACACACACACTTGCAGAACTCCGGAAACACACACTGCATCCCCTGTTCCCTTAACGCTGGGTTATTTGGGAAGCTGAACAAGCTGATCTTTCTCTCTCACACACACACACACACACACACACACACACACACACACACATGTTGTGTTTCCATGTTTTATGGGGACATTCCATAGGCGTAATGCATTTTATACTGTACAAACTGTATTTTCTATCCCCTACACTGCCCCTGCCCCTAAACCTACCCATCACACACACACACACACACACACACACACACACACACACACACACACACACACACACACACACACACACACACACACACTACCCATCACAGGAGACATTCTGCATTTTTACTTTTTCAAAAACATCACTTAGTGTGATTTATAAGATGTTTTCCTCATGGGGACCAAAAAATGTCCCCACAAGGACAAAAATTTGGATATTGCCATCTTTGTGGGGACATTTTGTCCCCATACCGTAGGGATTACCAGTCCACACACACACACACACACACACACACACACACATACACTTCTTTAGTGACACTGATCTTGTGTCTAAAAACACAACGACACCACCGCAGACGGCTCCGTAACCCCAACCAAGCTCATTGATGGACATGCTCTCGCTCTGGGTGTGTGTGTGTGTGTGTGTGTGTGTGTGTGTGTGTGTGTGTGTGTGTGTGTGTGTGTGTGTGTGTGTGTGTGTGTGTGTGTGTGTGTGTGTGTGTGTGTGTGTGTGTGATAAACTAATGGCTTGTTTTAATGACGTTTTGTGGGTGTTCCAAGCGGCTCCTCTTGAAGCCAAAACGGAAGTGACTTAAACTGCAGTTCATCGACTGGCCACTAGGGACCGGCTCCAGAAGGGAGCAGAATCTCATTGAGCTCATGTTAAAATGCCCAACTTTACAGCAGAATAAAACATGTTTACAGCCTGGTACAAATTCTAGTTTTGGTCTATACGGCTAATTTTGCCCTTCATGATAACTGTTAGGGGGGTGGTTTTTTTTATAACTCATTCGTTTACATTATATAAAGCCTTAAAGTTCTGCATAATTGAGGGCGTGGCCACTTTGAGTGGCAGGTGGGCAGCCATTTATCTTTTGTTTGTTAGTAATCACGTCACCTCAGCTCCGCACACGTCCCGCCTCTTTGCCCATTGTCTGTTAACCGGGAGTGACGGTTGATGACGCGCTGCCAAGATGGCGAAGGCCAGCTCGACCCTACTTTAGGCTTCAAAACTGCTCTGCAGAATCCTATGGGTGACGTCACGGACACTACGTCCATATTTTTATACAGTCTATGGGGTGTTCCCAGTAATGCCGACCAAGTCTATGTTAACATGACAGCGATGTATTAAAACGGAACCGTTTTGATGGTGATAAATTCATCACAGGAATACATTACACTTCACTATATATTCACATAGAGAAAATAACAACTTTGTAATTGTATTATATTTTTCATATTTGTGTTGTCATTGTATATTTCTGATCAAATAAAATCAGCCTTCTTTCAAACAAATTTAAAAATGTGTAAAATAATGCATGTAAATAGCAAATTGCATTTTTTGGGAAATAAGCTACTTTAATGTGAAAGTTGCCAGTTTTGCCATGTCTTAGTGTAAGTTTGAGAATGATATTTTGAGTTTTAAGAATCATTTTCAAATTGTGACATTACTGAAGAAATCCTGAAACAGATACACAAACATTCCCTCTTATCTGATATACAAGCGCAAAGCTAGGTGACTGAATTATTGCATGGTGAGGTGTTTACTATGCTAAGGTCACCGCTGGTACCCCTCAGTTTAAAGTCATCACTGGTTAAGCCTAGCACCACGTCTCCTTCGCTGCGGATGGTCCCGCACAGCCTCCCTCTCCCTCCTCTGCCTCAACTCTGCTGTCTCCCTTCAGCTCTTCAGTCTTCCGGAGGTTACGCTCTGCTGCACGAATCCACCTGGGGCTTCCCGGTCATCAACTCTGCCTTGGCTCATGGATTCTTCATCTCCATCTCAAGCCTCTGACTCCACCACGGCCCTCCGACCCGTCAGCTCCACCACGGCTCAATGCTCCTCGGCTCCAGCACAGACTGTCAACTCTCAGGCTCCACTGGGTTCCTCGGGCTCCACCTAGGTCCACTGTCGCTCTGGCTCCACCTCGGACTTCAGAGTCAGCGGCTTCGCATCAACCCTTCGCCCCACTGGCTCTGCCATGCTCCTCCTTTCCTCCAGTCTGCCAAGCCCACGGCTCTTGATCTGCGCCTCCACCTCAGTTAGTCGTCTCCCCACCCAGCCTCTCCTCTAAGACACCACCATGGCTCCTCCTTCCATTAGTTCCACCATGGACCTTTATGTCTCTGTGGACTCTGCTTTTGTCTTTGGTACAAGCTGCTCCTGTTTCTCTCTCAGGGTTTGAGTTCTCCTCCATGTTGCTTCCATGCCGCTGAATAGACAGCAACAGTTTTTCATTACTTTTCGATTAATCGTCATTAATTTCATTATTAATTCATTATATTTCATTATTAGTTTCATTATAAGTTGATTTTTCATTCTGCATCATGCATCTCTGTGGATATTTACTACACACATCCGTGACACAAACTTTCTGGCAATGTTCTCAGTTATAAATAAATGTTCTTCTAGTAACATTAATAGAACGTTCTATCAAAATAATCTGGTTTTTAAAAATGCTAGCACACATTATTATACATTGTTCATTAAATGTTGTGTTGGACCTTTACCCAACTTTTTGTTGTGTAAACTCACTCTCTCACACACTCACTCACTCACTCACTCACTCTCTCACTCACTCACTCACTCACTCACTCACCACTCACTCCTCACTCTCTCACTCACTCTCTCACTCACTCACTCACTCCACACACACTCTCTCACACACTCACTCACTCACCACTCACTCACTCTCACTCACACTCACACCTCACCACACTCACCACTCCACTCACTCACTCACCACTCACTCACTCACCACTCACTCACACACCTCACACTCACACTCACACTCACACACACTCCACCACACTCACACTCACTCACTCACTCACACACTCACCACTCACACTCACTCACTCCACTCACACCCACCACTCCTCACCACTCACTCACCACTCACCACTCTCACCACCCACTCACTCACCACACTCACACACACTCACACTCACTCACTCACTCACCACCACCACCACCACTCACCATCACCACTCACCACTCACCACCCACTCACCACACTCACCACTCACCACCACCACTACCACTCACTCCACACTCACACACTCACTCACTCATCACTCACCACCACCACCACTCACTCACTCACCACTCACCACCACTCACTCACTCCTCCCACCACTCACTCACTCACTCCTCACCACTCACTCACTCACTCACTCACTCACTCACCACTCACCACACTCACACACTCACTCACTCACTCACTCCTCACACTCACACTCACTCACTCACTCACTCACACACACTCACTCCACCACACTCACTCACTCACTCTCACTCACTCACTCCACTCCACCACTCACTCACTCCACACACTCACACTCCACACTCACACACTCACACACTCCACACACTCACTCACTCCTCACACACTCACTCACTCCTCACACACACACACACACACTCACTCACTCCACTCACTCACACTCACTCACACACACACTCACTCACACACACACTCACACACACTCACTCACTCACACACTCACTCACTCACTCACTCACTCACTCACTCACTCCTCACTCACTCACACACACACACTCACTCACCACTCACACACTCACTCACACACACTCACCACTCACACACACACACACACACCACACACTCCACACACTCACACACTCACACTCACACCCACTCACTCACACACTCACTCACACACACTCCACACACTCACACACACACACACACACTCACACACTCACACACTCCTCACACACTCACACTCACTCACACCCACTCACTCACACACACACACACTCACTCACCACTCCACCACTCCACACTCACTCACACACACTCACTCACCACACACACACACTCACTCACTCACACACTCACTCACTCACTCACTCACTCACTCACACCCACTCACCACACACACTCACTCACTCACTCACTCACACCACACTCACCACACACTCACCTCACTCACACTCACTCACCACTCACTCACTCCACTCACTCACTCACTCTCCCACCTCACCACTCACTCACTCACTCACCACTCACACACTCACTCACTCACTCACTCACTCACTCACTCCTCACTCACTCACTCACACTCACTCCTCACACACTCACTCACTCACTCACACACACACACACTCACTCACTCACTCACTCACACACACACACACTCACACTCACTCACTCACTCACACACTCACCACTCACTCACTCACCACACTCACTCACTCACTCACTCACTCACTCACCACTCACTCACTCACTCACTCCTCACACACTCACTCACCACACACTCACACACTCCACTCACTCACACTCACTCCACACACACTCTCACTCCACACACTCCACACTCACTACACTCACACTCACTCACTCACTCACACACACACACACACACACACACACACACACACACACACACACACACACACACACACACACACACACACACACTCACACACACACTCACACACACACTACTCACTCACTCACACTCACTCACTCACTCCACTCACTCACACACACACTCACTCACTCACTCACTCACTCACACACTCACTCACTCACTCACTCACACACACACACACTCACTCACTCCACTCCACTCACTCACTCTCACTCACACACACTCACACACTCACCACACTCACTCACTCACCACTCACACACTCACACACACTCACACACTCACTCACTCACTCCTCACACTCACACTCCACTCACTCACACACACTCACCACCACTCACTCTCCACACTCACTCACACTCACACACACACACACACACACACACACACACACACACACACTCACACACACACACACACACACCTCACTCACTCACACACACACACTCACCACTCACCACCTCACCCACTCACCTCACTCACTCACTCACACTCCACACACTCACTCCTCCTCACTCCCACTCACTCCTCCACTCACTCACTCCACACCTCCTCCTCCTCCTCACTCCTCACCACACCTCTTCCTCACTCACTCCTCACACACACACACTCTCCTCACTCCTCACTCCTCACTCCTCACTCACTCCTCCACACCTCCTCCTCACTCCTCACTCCTCCTCCCTCACTCCTCCTCCTCTCACACTCCTCCTCACTCCTCACCTCTCCTCACTCCTCCACCTCACTCCACTCACCTCCTCACTCCTCCTCCACTCCTCCTCACTCCTCACTCACTCCTCTCCTCCACACTCCTCACTCACTCCTCCACACTCACACACTCACTCACACACACACACACTCACTCACTCACACACACTCCACACACACACTCACTCCTCACACTCACACACTCCTCACTCACTCCTCCACACACACTCACTCCTCCTCCTCCTCTCACACTCACTCACTCCTCCTCTCCTCCTCACTCCACACACTCACTCCTCCTCCACACTCACTCCACTCCTCCACTCCTCCTCCTCCCTCACTCCTCCTCCTCACTCACTCCTCCTCACACCTCCTCCTCCTCCTCCTCCTCCTCCTCCTCCTCACTCACACACACTCACTCACTCCTCCTCTCCTCCTCCTCCTCCTCCTCACTCCTCCTCCTCACTCACTCCTCACTCCTCCTCACTCCTCCTCCTCACTCCTCCTCACTCCTCCTCCTCCTCCACTCACTCACTCCTCCACACACTCACTCCTCCTCACTCCTCACTCCTCACTCCTCACTCACTCCTCCTCACTCACTCCTCACTCCTCCTCCTCCTCACTCCTCACTCACACACTCCTCACTCCTCCTCCTCACTCCTCCTCCTCCTCCACACTCACACACTCCTCACTCCTCCTCCTCCTCACTCCTCACTCCTCCTCCTCCTCCTCACTCACTCACTCCTCACTCCTCCTCCTCACTCACTCCTCCTCACTCACTCCTCCACACTCACTCACACTCACTCACTCCTCCTCCTCCTCACTCACTCCTCCTCCTCACTCCTCACTCCTCCTCCTCCTCCACTCCTCACACACTCATCACTCACTCACTCCTCACTCCTCACTCACTCACTCATCATCATCCTCACTCATCATCATCCTCCTCACTCATCCTCCTCACTCCTCATCTCATCATCATCATCATCATCACTCATCTCACTCATCATCATCATCATCACTCCTCATCATCCTCCTCCTCATCATCATCACTCTCATCATCATCATCATCATCACATCGCTCATCATCCTCCTCATCATCATCATCACTCCTCATCATCGTCATCATCATCCTCATCATCATCATCATCATCATCATCATCACATCATCCATCATCATCATCATCATCATCATCATCCCATCATCATCTCATCATCACATCATCATCCTCATCACTCCTCCACACACTCACTCCTCATCATCCTCACTCATCATCACTCACATCATCTCCTCACTCACTCCTCACTCCTCCTCACTCACTCATCCTCCTCACACACACTCCTCACTCACACACTCCTCCTCCTCCTCCTCACTCCTCACACTCCTCACTCCACACTCCTCCTCACACACACACACTCACACACACACACACTCCACACTCCTCCTCACTCCTCACTCCTCCTCCTCCTCCTCCTCACTCACACTCCTCACTCACTCCACACTCACTCCACTCCTCCTCACTCCTCACTCACACTCCTCACTCACTCACACCTCCTCACTCCTCCTCACTCCTCACTCTCACACACACTCACACACTCCTCCTCCTCACTCCTCCTCACTCCTCACTCACTCCTCACTCACACTCCTCCTCACACTCCTCCTCACTCCTCACTCACTCACTCCTCACACACTCACTCCTCCTCCTCACACACTCCTCACTCCTCACTCCTCACTCCTCACTCACTCACACACTCCTCCTCCTCCTCCTCACTCACTCCTCACTCCTCCTCACACACTCACTCCTCCTCCTCCTCACTCCTCACACACACACACTCACACTCACACACACACACTCACACTCCTCCACACACTCACTCACACACACTCATCTCTCCACACACACACACACTCACTCACTCACTCCTCCTCACACACACTCCTCACTCACTCCTCCTCCTCCTCCTCCTCCTCACTCACTCACTCACTCACTCACTCACTCACACTCCTCACACTCACTCACTCACTCACTCACTCCTCACACTCACTCCTCACTCCTCCTCACTCACTCCTCACACACTCCTCACTCCTCCTCACTCCTCACTCACTCACTCCTCCTCCTCCACTCCTCCTCACTCACTCCTCACTCCTCACTCACTCCTCACTCCTCCTCACTCCTCCTCCTCCTCCTCACTCCTCACTCACTCACTCACTCACACTCACACACACACACACACTCCTCCTCCTCCACACACTCCTCCTCACTCTCCTCACTCCTCACACTCACTCCACTCTCCTCCTCTCACTCACTCCATCCACACTCCATCTCCTCCTGCCACACTCCTCCTCACACTCACACACTCACTCACACACACACACACACACACACACACACACACACACACACACATACACTTCTTTAGTGACACTGATCTTGTGTCTAAAAACACAACGACACCACACAGGCGGCTCCGTAACTCCAACCAAGCTCAGTGATGGACATGCTCTGCTCTGGGTGTGTGTGTGTGTGTGTGTGTGTGTGTGTGTGATAAAGTGTCTAAAGCAGGTCTACCGGCATTCATTCTAATGGCTTGTTTTAATAGCGTTTTTGTGGGTGTTCCAGCGGCTCCTCCCGCGGTCTCTCTTTAAGCCAAAGCGGAGTGACTTAAACTGCAGTTCATCGACTGGCCACTAGAGACTCACTCACTCACACACTCACTCACTCACACTCACACACTCACTCACTCACTCACTCACTCACCACTCCTCACTCCACTCACCACTCACTCACTCACTCACTCACTCCCTCACTCACTCACCACACTCACTCACCACCACTCACTCCACACACTCACTCACTCACACTCACTCACCACTCACCACTCACTCACACACTCAC
>CM040930.1:1691905-1694405 GCA_023029165.1 Gobiocypris rarus | reverse complement strand
TTTATAACTCATTCGTTTACATTATATAAAGCCTTAAAGTTCTGCATAATTGAGGGCGTGGCCACTTTGAGTGGCAGGTGGGCAGCCATTTATCTTTTGTTTGTTAGTAATCACGTCACCTCAGCTCCGCACACGTCCCGCCTCTTTGCCCATTGTCTGTTAACCGGGAGTGACGGTTGATGACGCGCTGCCAAGATGGCGAAGGCCAGCTCGACCCTACTTTAGGCTTCAAAACTGCTCTGCAGAATCCTATGGGTGACGTCACGGACACTACGTCCATATTTTTATACAGTCTATGGGGTGTTCCCAGTAATGCCGACCAAGTCTATGTTAACATGACAGCGATGTATTAAAACGGAACCGTTTTGATGGTGATAAATTCATCACAGGAATACATTACACTTCACTATATATTCACATAGAGAAAATAACAACTTTGTAATTGTATATTTTTCATATATTTGTGTTGTCACTGTATTTCTGATCAAATAAAATCAGCCTTCTTTCAAACTAATTTAAAAAGTGTGTAAAATAATGCATGTAAATAGCAAATTGCATTTTTTGGGAAATAAGCTACTTTAATGTGAAAGTTGCCAGTTTTGCCATGTCTTAGTGTAAGTTTGAGAATGATATTTTGAGTTTTAAGAATCATTTTCAAATTGTGACATTACTGAAGAAATCCTGGAAACAGATACACAAACATTCCCTCTTATCTGATATACAAGCGCAAAGCTAGGTGACTGAATTATTGCATGGTGAGGTGTTTACTATGCTAAGGTCACCGCTGGTACCCCTCAGTTTAAAGTCATCACTGGTTAAGCCTAGCACCACGTCTCCTTCGCTGCGGATGGTCCCGCACAGCCTCCCTCTCCCTCCTCTGCCTCAACTCTGCTGTCTCCCTTCAGCTCTTCAGTCTTCCGGAGGTTACGCTCTGCTGCACGAATCCACCTGGGGCTTCCCGGTCATCAACTCTGCCTTGGCTCATGGATTCTTCATCTCCATCTCAAGCCTCTGACTCCACCACGGCCCTCCGACCCGTCAGCTCCACCTTGGCTCAATGCTCCCTCGGCTCCAGCACGGACTGTCAACTCTCAGGCTCCACTGGGTTCCCTCGGCTCCACCTAGGTCCACTGTCGCTCTGGCTCCACCTCGGACTTCAGAGTCAGCGGCTTCGCATCAACCCTTCGCCCCACTGGCTCTGCCATGCTCCTCCTTTCCTCCAGTCTGCCAAGCCCACGGCTCTTGATCTGCGCCTCCACCTCAGTTAGTCGTCTCCCCACCCAGCCTCTCCTCTAAGACACCACCATGGCTCCTCCTTCCATTAGTTCCACCATGGACCTTTATGTCTCTGTGGACTCTGCTTTTGTCTTTGGTACAAGCTGCTCCTGTTTCTCTCTCAGGGTTTGAGTTCTCCTCCATGTTGCTTCCATGCCGCTGAATAGACAGCAACAGTTTTTCATTACTTTTCGATTAATCGTCATTAATTTCATTATTAATTCATTATATTTCATTATTAGTTTCATTATAAGTTGATTTTTCATTCTGCATCATGCATCTCTGTGGATATTTACTACACACATCCGTGACACAAACTTTCTGGCAATGTTCTCAGTTATAAATAAATGTTCTTCTAGTAACATTAATAGAACGTTCTATCAAAATAATCTGGTCTTTAAAAATGCTAGCACACATTATTATACATTGTTCATTAAATCCACCACCACCACCACTCTCACTCACACTCACACTCACACTCACACTCACACACTCACTCACCCACCCACCACCACCACCACTCACCACACACACACTCACTCTCACTCACTCACTCACCCACTCACTCACCACCACTCACCACACTCACACTCACACTCACACTCACTCACTCACTCCACTCACTCACCACTCACCACTCACTCACTTACTCACACACACTCACTCTCTCACTCACCACCACCACCACACACTCACTCACTCACCACACTCACTCACCACTCACTCACACACTCACTCACTCATTCCACTCACCACCACACACACACTCACACTCACTCACACTCACTCACTCACTCACACTCACTCACTCACTCACTCACCACTCACTCACCACTCACTCACACACTCACACACTCACTCACCACTCACACTCACCTCACTCCTCACCACTCACCACACTCACACTCACACTCACTCACTCACACACTCACACTCACTCACTCACTCACTCACACTCACTCACTCACTCACTCACACTCACTCACACTCACTCACCACTCACCACTCACTCACACTCACCACCACCACCACTCACCACACTCACTCACTCACTCACACTCACTCACTCACTCACCACCACCACTCACTCACTCACACTCACCACCACTCACCACTCACTCACTCACTCCACTCACTCACTCACCACCACTCACCACTCACCACCACCACCACACTCACTCACCACCACCACACTCACACTCACTCACCCACCACCACACTCACT